>JBBPCS010000002.1:5270382-5319078 GCA_037974645.1 Hollardia meadi
ACACACACACACACACACACACACACACACACACACACACACACACACACACACACACACACACACACACAGCTGACAGGACTGCTGTCATTAGAATTAGCATTAATCATGAGGAATGATCGGGTCAGCCAAGACAGAGAGAGAGAGAGAGAGAAAGCATTGCCACGGCCCCGCGACGTGCACGTTTTGGCCAGATTTTGATTAATGATTAATTTTTCGCCTTGTGCAGATTACAGTGAGCCAGGTGTGCCTATACGGAATTTGAGCGCCTTCATTGTTTGAACAATTTTTCCATAAGGATTGGTATATTTCCAGCAACGCATACATGTTGGTGTTCATTTTTAGAAAAGCGTGCGCTTTGCTGTGTATCTACAAGCTTCTGATTACCTCACCAGAAGCTGTTATTAATGCTTTTTTCCCCCCCTCTGTTGATAAAGCGACTGGGTGAATTTAATCGCCTCTAGCGCGACCTCACCCGGATCATTTTTGGAATCATATTTTCTGGAATGAGGCTACAGAGAGCTGAATGATCCTTTGTTTACAGAGAAGGAATATAGCACTTGATGCTCCGAATTTCATGAGGTATTCATTTCCCAGGAACATGCTGTGCTGTTAAATAACTCTTTATCTCCACTTATATTATATCATTTTATACTTAAGCTCACATTTTACATCCCGATGCCTTTGTAAAAAATGATACCAGTTTCTTGCCTTAAAAAAAAAAAAGAACTTAAAGGACAAGCAGGCAACAAAAGCTCTGTGCAACATTTGGAGAAATTTCACAAATGGCTCCCTCATCCACATCATATGATCCTGTAATCAGTTAACCTTGTGGTGCCTGCAGCTGTCGGACACAGCACAGATCAACTGGATGGCCACTTCCTGTGCACTGCAGTGGATGTTTCACAGCCTCAGGAAGCGCACGCACTTTTAGTATCTGTCTCCCCAGCTGGGAGAGGCAGCAGTGGTGCTGGGTTCAGACAAGGTTGTCTGCGCCTGCTTCATTTTGGTCACGCAGGATGGCCCCACGCTTTTGTGCCTGGAGACGGGTGAGGGGAGGGTGTGTGTGTGTGTGTGTGTAGGGAGTCTGCTGACGGTGTCCCACACAGCAGTGGGGAGCTCCCATCTGCTTTGTCCTCTCCCAGCATTCCATACTGCAAGTGTCCCAGACTGGAGCTTGACCCCTGAACCCACCACCACGTCCTCCCTTCCTCCACACACACTCTCACACACCCAAAGCTGCATGTACGCTGCTAGACTGTTATGCAAAGGAATTCTTAACCTAAGAGTTGCTCAACTCTGCTTTGTTTGAAACACTGCACAGTTTCTGATACATGCAAATCTCTTTCTGCATAGTGAGGCTTTCTCTAGTAATTAGAGTCCACAAAACCAGTTTTAAATCCTTCCTTTTGGTTTACAATTTGGAGTAAATCAATAAAAGAGTACGCAGTCTGGGTCCTGCAGGCATCACCTGGCCTTTCAAGTTTGGCCTGCATAACAGATTAATGACAGCTGAGGGTATGTGAGCTCCACGTGCAAGCTAATACCCTGTCAGGTGTGGCTAGAGAGGTAGCTCGCTCAGCTACCTCATGGGAGCAGGACTTTCCAGTGGTTAGCAGTGGAAAACACATCTGGGTTGGATAGAGCCTGTATTCCTTTCCCACTATTACAGCGAGAGTGGCGCTGCCAGAATGGAATTCCTGTGGCTTTGGAGACATGACATTATTTATTTGTTTTCTACAATCCTCCCTCCTTCTTCCCACTACCTCTGCTTTTTGCAGTCAGCATGCGCACGGGTTGAGGCAGAGGAACAGAATGTTTCTGTGGCATAGTCACAGTGAGAACAACAGACTCACAGAGGAGAAAACAGGAGCTCGCCCCGCATTGTCCCAGCAGGTGGAGCGCTTCTGAGTAACAGCTGAGTCGAAGAAATGAGCCAGTGTTTCCCCAGCTGTGCAGGAGCCGGAATCCAGCCCCGCCGTCACCTTGATAGCTCTGATCAATTACCTCTGCGTTCTCAGTGACAGAGCAGGAAGTGAGAGGAGCAATACCTTGAAGCCTGGAGGGGCACAGCCTGCCCAGACACGCTTGCACACACGCAGGAAGACTCCCAGGCTCATCATTATCACATTTTATGAGTACTCAACTCAGTCAGTGAGTCATTCAGACACTGTACAGGGTTGTCAGTGTGCCATGTAAATGCTCTTGGCTGGCTAAGTTTAGTGTGACTTGCTCCCACCCACACTGTTATCAGCTGGACAGGCAGTGTAAGGGGGCAAAGTCAACTGTGACTTGTCCTGTTGTGCTGCGAGGCAGACAGGGGCAGTTTAAACAGGCTGCTGGGTGATGTCTCTACATATGCAGCGATGCACATAAACCTTTTAGATTTTCCTGGACATACAAATTCCGCTATGTCCATGAGTTTGTTTGTTTTTTGGGGTGGGGGGCTTCTGTTTTTTGTGCTTCAGATCTCTTGTAAATGCCTTTTGACAACTCATCTCTGTCTGCATCGGAAAAATTAGATATGAAGGTAGGGAATGTTCCACCTTAAAATCCTCTTCTTTAAACCTAAACTTTAAAAAAAAAAAAAAAAAACATATTTAACATCCTCCCCTGTTTGAATAATTTAGGATACCTTAATAAGAACCTGAGAAGCTGCAGATAAAATAGAAATAAATTGGGATTCTGAAGTCATATTAACAGTCTGTAGCTGCATGGATCAAGATAATCTCATTCGACTGACATAGTTATGCATCTGACTTGAGCTGTGTAGTGCTTCTGGTGACAAATCTTCTCGCCTGAGATTTATCTTCCCAACGCTCTGACAACTGGCTGGGGAGCACCTCAGCGGATGCGTTCTTTATCTGCCTGCCTGTGTGCGGTTGATGGAATGACAGTGATGCATAATTTAGAGTGCGGTGAAAACATGCTGTGCTCCCTCTCTGGCTTGGCTGTCCGATCACATCCATTCTCCATTTACAGCAGACACTGCTTTCTTGAGGAGCCGGCTCTGAATACTCCTCTTTTATCTGTGTTCTCCTTCTTTTTTTTCCTCCTTTCCTTCACCCTTTTGCAAATGAGTCAGTGCACGATTGTTGTCTTTTTACCCCCAGTCCCTTGTTCCATCCACTCTCCCTGCTCTCTTGGCCTTGTTCTCTGGGTGCAGCGAATGAGCAGGCTGAGAAGCTCCAGATTGACTACAAGCCGTCCCCTTGCCAGGATTAACCTCTCGCCATTGTTTCTGCCCGTTGAACAGGATTAACAAATCAATGTGTCAGGTAGACTGCAGTCAAGAGACAATGACCCAGTTCTGACACCACTGAACAGCCCCCCACCCCCACCTCTCTCCCTCTCCTCCCCTTCTGCCTCACTGCAGCTTTTAATTAAAAAGACTTTGCTTAGCTGGCGCGATGCACTCCCTTGAGGATGCCTCACAGCTTTGTTTTCTTTTTTTTACGGGGAAAAGGTGGGTTGGGAGTGATGGCAAAAATGAAAGGTGAACCCATGCATGCACTTTTCTCACACAGAAATGTGTTTATTGTGGTGTGGCGTTTCAAACACACTTGTTGTCTGATCAGTGGTCTAAGGTCGAACTTGTTTCAAGGCAAATCCCATGATGTGATAACATTAGTACTTGTGAAAGGCATTTGGTGATTATTTCCTGCTCGAGTAAGTTGATTGATAAGAAATAAGCAGCTGCTTTTCTCATTGGCTCGGTAATGTAAAATGCGCTTGGGCACTGAACAGCTTGAAGAAGCCTTTTTTGCTTGTTGCAGAGACCGTAAGAGCCAGCTTGACCTACGCAAGGTGATTCATTCATCATATGTGCCCTAGGGACAACAATATCTGACTGCAGCAATAACAATAACCCTGTATACAACTGCAAAGCTGCCCCCACTGCCTATACAAACTGTCAGGCTCCTGCCCTTGACTTCTCTTTTATCCTTGTCAAAAGGGAGGACTGCTTTTGCATAATTGCTCCCCGTTGCATGCTGAAAATGACCCCCTCCTTGCATACCTGGTCAGGCTTTTTTTTTCCTGCTCTCCGAGTGCTGACACTTGCATAATACCCTGATAAGAAAAACCGGGCATGCAGGTTACACGTGGAGTTAAAGTTGCTTTAAAGCTATTGGAGGATCTCTGGGCATGACGTATATCCTGCTTTTGAAACATTTAGTTCATCTCTGAGTAGTGGTGATAAATTATATCCTGTTGGCAGGACATATTGGTGTCTGTGTGTCTGAGCCATGTTCGGTCAAATAATCGACATGTTTGGGACATAAATTCAACTAATTTAAAGGTCCCTACATCTAACAAGCCAAGAAGAAACAAAAAGTGCAAAAATGACGTTTGACAGTCCCTTACAAACATTTGTACAAAATTGTAGGTTTTACCAAGCAAACATTTGATCAAACAAAACTAAAAATAACCAAAGATTGATTATGCATCCATAACACGCTGGAGCTGCAGCAGCTGTAAGTGATTTGGCTGCGCTCCTGAAGACAATAAACAGTTTGATGGTAAAATTATCTCTTTATGCGTAACGGAAAACCCTCCTGTCCCATTCCACATCATCGAAGGGAGTGTCTGTGCTGGACTTGAGCCCAGTCATGTCTCCCCTCTCCACTCACTTCCTTCCACCCCCGTCCCTCCTTGTTTAGGTTAGCAGGAGCTCAGCCCACGGACTGTCATGATGACCTGTCTTGTCTAGCAGTCGCCGTCACCTCGCACTTCCTAGAATTTGTGCAGAAAATTGCCTGTCTGTTGTTTGTCAGAGCTATGTGACACATTTATGCCCCATAACCACAAAACACACCAGCAGTAAACCTTCCTTCTCATCCAACATGTTCATTTCTGGTTTCTGTTCTGGTTTTTTTTTCCTGGAACAACTTGAGGAGACAGGAGTTTGATTTAGTTGAGCTATGAGACAATTTTTTCATTGACTAAAACAAGCTTTAAAAGTATCAACAAAGCTTGTTCATGGAAGGGTTTTCACAGATATCAAGCAATGTCTTTAGTGATTAGCTGGTAAATGGCATTCATTCTTCTCATGAGCTGGTGATCATCTTTTTCTCCTGCCTCTGTCTGTCTGCCTGTGCGTCTCTCTCAATGGATTGATTGTTTTTATCGCTGAACCAGCAGGCCCTCGCATGGGAGCTCTGAAAGAATACATGCACAAGTTGCATAACATAACATCTTGACTATACATAGCTGTCCATATTTACTATGGTCAAGTGGTAAATTGCCCTGGCTTTGGCTCATATATTTGATAGTGAAAGCTGCCTAAAGGGAATTATTGAAATTAGATGTTTATGGCTCTATGATTTGGTCACCTTTGTGCTCCGTCCTTCTCTCTAATCAATGCATTTGCAGAGCTGATGGGATTAAGAAGAGGTTGAAGGGTCCAGTAATTGTTGACTTATGCGAAGTGGCCTGATTGATTGCTTCCTGTGCTGTGGCTTATTTCTACTCTGAGCGGAGTGCAGCACGAGATTGGGATGCACAAGGTCTCACATGGCTGAGCACAGGACTCGTTTGTACCAATAATACTGTGAAAAGCCTGTGTGTACACTAGCTTCCATGCAACATACAGTGTTAATCCATTGGTTCTGATCTGATCACCAGATACATTGCATTCACTAGACAAAACTTGAATCCTTAGTAATCAAAAATGTTTTTAAAAAAATGAATATAAATAAATTGCTAATAACCCATCTCTCTGCTCTTCTCTGCAGATTGTTTGCACTAACGCCATGAGTGGGCTTCTTAAGAGGAAGTTTGAGGAGGTGGATGAGGACCCGTGCTACTCCTCACCCTCCTCCCTCTCCTCTGCCTGCTCAGGCTGGGACTCGGAGGGGGAGAGCTGCTACTCGGACACCCTGGATTCCAATCCCAGCAACCCCAGCTCCCCAGCAACAAATTTCAACAGTGAGTATGCTCTTCCAGCAACACCAAATCATAGAAAGGGCTGACAGTACATGCTTTTTAATGCGTTCTCTTGCCTTGTCTTTACTGCTCCGCAGAGGCTCTGATAGCACACCCATAAAAATGGGGGAGGGTTAAGAATTTAGGCAGCTGGCAGCCAATGAAACACTTCACAGAAATACTTTCAATCCTCTGCTATGAGTGCACTTTTAATTTCATGCCCTAAAGTTGCAAAATGACTAATCACATTATGCAGTGGCTGCTCACCATGTGTCCATCTTCGTATATCCACCTGTATCCACCTTCTACCCTCACCTTTCCTTGAGAGATGTGGCTTGAGCAGCTTCAGGGTGTTTCTGTCTGGACCTGGTTGCGTCTGCTGGCCTTTCGGGGACTGGACGGGTTGGAGAGGGATTGTAGGGGATAAGGGCAAACAGTTGTGAGGTTTCCAGGATGGTGGGGCAGGAAGACAGGAAGAGAAGCGTGGCAGGTTGCCAAGGCTGGGAACACACAGAGCCTTGTCTGAAGCCCGGGCGTGCACCCAGCACAGGTGCTGAAAGAGGCTGGGTGAAGGGATACAAAAAGGGGGGGGGGTTGGCCAATGAAGAAAAGAAGGCATGCAGAGACATTGGGAGGAACAGATTGTGCAGACCATTTTAAATCTGGTGTTTGTATTGGACAGAAATTTGCCTGCCATTGTGAAGTGAATGGGTAAAAACAGCCAGCATTTCTACTGTGAGTGTCATAAGCCTGACTGGATTTGATGGATGTGAAGCTGAAACTGGCAGTTTCTTTCATCTGTATTACCCCTAGCTGCAGATTAGATGACATAGTAAGGCTATTGTCTGCACCTGCATTGGGCCTAAAGGTTGCGTCTCTTCCTCTAGGCCGTAGTTATCACACCAACTACACAGATTTTCCCATTTGACTTCTGTGACTTTTGTAGGCAATTGTTCAGGGTGTTTCTAAAGAAAGCTCTGTGGCTGAGAAAATGGGAATCTACAAGGAATTCCCCACCACACAATGAAGGTAATGCTCTGCACATGTGGAGATTCCATACACAGAAAAAAACCATTGGCGGCTTAAGCAGAGGAAAAAGTTGCTTGTCTTTAAATGAGGCTCAAAAGTTCTGTTGAATATTCCTGGGCAGTGGAAGTGGAATTTATAATCAAGCTCGAACAGTTGTTGGACTTGTTCCCCACATGTGGTTCCACTTTGATTCCCATATGTTGTTTTTTTTGTGTTTGTCTGTGTATGGCTGGTGTCTGATGTTTTTAACAGAGAAAGCACCTTTTGACTCCTGTCAGTTACTGGGTCATTTGTGGGGATTGTCAGTTAGCAGGGAGACCTGGGTGGTCAGTTTTTCTTTCTGTCCTTAGAGCTACACTTCACCCCCCTCGCCTCTTCCGGCGGCCCCAAGTATTTACTCACCTAATCCTGGCAGTTATGCTTCCATCACTGTGTTGGACACCAAGGGGAAATTCCTGGGCCGGGTGTTTTTTTTTGTTTGTTTTTTGTTGCATGAAAGGACAATAAATAAGGTTGAATGGATTCTTCGTAGTTTAGCTTTGACTTTACAGGATGTAAGTGTGCAAGACTCTTGTTAGCGGTGTCTTTTTAATTGGCTACGTGATAAGGCTCATTTAAGGACTAGGGCAATGAATCAGAGGGGTGTCCTTTTACTGTCTGGTCAGCAGGGTTTGCACACATCTCACACATCTCTCACGTCTCAAGACTTCCAAGTGGTGGGGCATTATGCCATCTAGTGGTATGTAAAAGCAACCGCGGCAGTTCAAAAGAATGTGCCTGTTTAAAACACTTGGATGAGATGTATTTTAAATCTACTCTTTCTTCATTCACAGCAACCTCCATCCTAAAGAAGTCAAAGAGAGCACGGCGGGGCAACGTGACTTTTGACCAGGTGACGGTGTTCTTCTTCCCCCGGTGCCAGGGATTCACCAGTGTTCCCAGTCGAGGAGGATGCACTCTGGGCATGATGCAGCGCCACAGTGTGCTCCGCACGTATACTCTTGCTGAGTTTGCTGTGGAGCAGCGGCTCCTACGCCGGGAAAAACTCCTCAACAGACTCAGAGAGGAGAAGCTGGAGGCTCTCAAACTGAAGGTGAGCAAACGCGCCTCAAAGCATTTTGAATCATTTGTAAAAATTCTGATACACAAATTCAATGCAGCAATTACACATTTGATGTGTTTTCTCTCTACAGCTGACTAAGAATGGAACCCAAGAGAGCGAGGAGGCTGAACAGCTGACGGTGGATGACATCCCAGAGCAGGACATTGACATCAGTGGATCCAACTTGGAGGAGGGCTCTTTCCTCCAGCCTTACCCACCGAAACATCGGTACGCACTGCTCAAAGCAGCCGGTGTGAAGAAGATTGATAAGGAGGAGAAGAGGCAACTGCATGAGCTGAGAATCTCGAGGGAGAACTGCGGTTGCGACTGCCAGGGCTTCTGCGAGCCCGAGACGTGCAGCTGCAGCCTGGCCGGCATCAAATGTCAGGTGAGAGCTGAAAAGAAGTTCAACAATACAGCCACCAAATCACAATACTATCTGGACTCTTTTTATTTGCATTTCACAAGTAATTTAACTACTGCCTTCTGCTTCTCACAGATGGATCATTCCTCTTTCCCATGTGGCTGTACCAAGGACGGCTGTGGAAACACAGAGGGTCGCATTGAGTTCAACTCCACCAGGGTACAGACACATTACATCCACACTATCATGAAGCTGGAGTTGGAGAAGAGGCTGGAGGAGCAGTCTACAGAGGAGGAGGAGGAGGAGAACACAAGAGGGGCCACCTCCTTACCAGCAGTGCCCTCCTTCCCCTTTAGCTCAGAACTGGTGGCAACTGGAGAGAACAGTTGCAGTAGCGATATGACGGACTCTGACTCTTCAGGTCAGAGTGAGGACTCTGAGACAGGTGAGAGCCCATGTAGGCATTGCACCCAGCTGGATGTCGATGAGAAAGGCTTGAGCCGCATTCTCAGTTTCAGCGACACGGAGAATTGTGGAAGAAGTAGCCGGGATGGTGGGGACCATAAAGAAAAGTGCTGCCATGATCAACAGCTAGAACAACAGCTGCCATCTACGGAAGCTTTTAGTAGCTTTAGCATGGTGGATTTTGCTGACGAGAATGACAACATAGATGCTGCACTGTTGGACTCTGCGGATGATCACACAGACAATCGAGCAACAGCCATCTCAGAACTTTTAGATGAGAACGCCAACCAGGGCAACGCCCTATTCCATAGCAGTAGTGTGCCACGCACACCCTCCCCCACCGTTGATCGCTCTGCAAGCTATAACATGGACCTGAGCCTCTCCTCGGAGTCAGACTTGGAGTTCTTTGATGGTTTCCCTTGCTTGGGGCCCAGCTCTCTCTACAACTCCCTCAAGGAGTATGAACACATGGACAACTTTTTTCAGTTTCAGCTGCCTAGTTACCCCAGCCTCCCTCCGGCAAGTGATCCAGGGACCTGCCTCCTGGAGTCACTGATTGGCCTTTCAGAATCCGTCCCAGAACCCCCTGCCACTTTTACAGACAATCAGCTGTTGGAGGAAGCCATGAAATTGTCTGTGATGGAGTCTGTGAAAGTTTGACGAAACATGAAAATGTGTGGACAGTGCAAGAAAAAAAGAGGGGTTTGGGAGGGGACTGAAAATGCACATAAGAAGTCAATGTCAAGCGCGATTTGGGAGGAAGCTGTGATTTCCCTCTTGCCTGAAAAATGTTAAATTCCAGACTTGCCTTCAAAATGTTAGCAAAGCAGTTTGGGATTATTGCTGTGTGAGATGGCAGCTAGTGTTAAAAGTGAAAAGATATGAAATATATCAATTTGACCACGCCCATAGAAACCAATGATGGCTCTCAATTCCTAAGAAAGCTCTTTTAACCAAACCAAGATCACCAACCATATGCCATATAACAGGAATCAACTTTCAGCGGGGCCAGGTTGGGAATCTCAACACAGCTGAATGTGCACCTCAGGGATTTTTTCTAGCTTTCTAGCTTTTGGAGGCAATGTATGGTGACCATTGCTGTGATGGCCTTCAGATGAAACCCGAGTCAAATCATAACATAGTCCTGTTCTTCTCCGCCCTATGGGCTTACACCCAGATGACTTGAGTAGTTGGGGTCCTCCCTGTGTTGAATCCTGAAGCTAGTGGACTCTTTCTGCTAAAGATCTCTCCCAAGGGTCTTACATGGTACAAAAAAAAAATCCCTCTTAAAGCTCCTCGATCAGCACTTTATCTGTGAAAATAGTTATGTATGAATAGGCATTGTTCCGGTTGTATGGGGTCGATTCAACAGTTCACCGCTAAATTATGTAGTTTCTTATTTATGAGTCGGGTAATTAGAAATAATGCTCATACCATTTTAAAATCTGTAGCTGTATTGTCTTTATTACTTTTGTTTTAAATTATTTCCTTTATGATTTTATTTTATTTATTTCAGATAAAAGCCTACTTTCACTCAAGAAGCACTGTGGTTTGATATTTTCACCTGAAAGTGCAATCTTCCTTCCTTTTTCCATATCACATTGAGGCATTGTTATGGGAAATGGGACCACAAGTCTATCAGAAAGTATTTAATATCTATTCACTTATTCATTTAACATTTTTTGGTAACTTATTATGTTATCATTTCATTAATTATTTAATTTAAGATTTTTTTGGCAATAAAATGGGTTGAAGTTTACTGGATGTGCCTGCTTATCAGGGGAGCCATGCCTGCCGACGGTGTGTGCACAGGGCTTCCATCTAAGCTTTGGGACTGAAAACTGTGGAATCTCCCTAATCACTGAAACTAAATTATGGATCTATTGTATCGCTGCCTACAATGTAACCATAGAAAATTACACTAATATTTTGTAACTAATTTATGTAGGTTAAAAAAAAAGAATTCTAATCACTGACAAATTGAATATTTTATTAAGAAAGCGAAATGAGTGATTTTCAATCTGAGACAACCTTTGTAATATATGAATTATAGAGAAATGTATACTTATGGAGGTTATCGATCTCGTGTTCTGAAGTATTTTTCATAGGCAGTCTTATGGTTTGATATTTTTAGCAAAATGCCACTAAAACTAAGTAAATTGCAAAGATCAATTTGATTGTATTCTGAATTCTTTGGAAGTCTGTGACTTGGGTTACATTATGTTATAAATGACACATGTAAAGGGTTTGTGTGGATAAAAACTGCATATATTATACAATTTTTATCACACACCAAACCCTGAAAATTGAAGAGTTGCCTCATTAATTATAGAACAAGAACTTTCAAAGGTGATTCTGCTGTCAACTGTGTGAACAGTTGAGGACACTAGAGAGTTTATGTACATATCTCACCCTTTCTACAGCTGTTTCAACAGCCTTTCTGGACCCTTTAGAAATTATGCATGCAGGTCCTGTTTGTTAAAACTTGTTCTGATTAATTGTATACTTTGAAAAGTGCTGAGTGCACATTGGAAATGTATTATTCGCTTTTTGCCTTTTTGATTACTTTGAAATCCATCTGATAGGTGTTCTTAGGACATGAAGAGGGCACTGATTTTTGCAAGCAAACTTTTGTTTCTCTTGTATAAAACATCAATTCTCATGAAGAAATGGCAACAGTGAGTGTTTATCAATGTAATGTATTACAGTACAGCTTTTTTATTTTTATTTTCAAAGAACGTGTCTTACTTTTTGCCTTTTGTGTTGTACATAATTCTGCTTGAATGGTCCTGCAGAGCAAACAAAGCTGCTTTATTTTTTACATAATTCACACTTTAACCTGCTGTTCAAGAACAGTTTCTTTCATCTTAGCCATTTTGACAGCCTGTCCCTCCGAATAATAATAATTAAAAAAAACATTTTCTAAATGCTTGACTCTGTTGCTCTGATTTGTTCAAATGAACTTTGTGCTTCACAATAAACCTTGAATGAAGTTTCGATTCAGAGGCAGACGATATGCAAATATGCCCAAACGGTTGCTTTATTTGATTTATGCATATTTGATGTATCCCTGGCTTCCTTACTTGAAAAGATTTTCAATGGTTTCATATTTTAACCTTCGAAAATCATATTTTTTTCCCCTCTATTGTTAATTGCAGTAGACAGTTCCCACTCACATTAGATGCATTAACATTCTTTTTGTTTTTTGTGGAAACCACTGGAATTTATCTGTGGCTTCATGTTTAGGAGAAAAACACTTTAGGTGTTGTCATTCTGTTGTCTCCTGACTACCACCACAGGCATTTGGCCAGAGTTCCAAGACAGGCCAGTGAATGCATATAGCTCACATTTGGCCACCATTTAGAAAATGTGGTTCTTGTTAAGTCTTAGATGTGATTCTGATATCAAAAGGTTTTACCTCTGTGCCACATTGCCACTTAAGCCTTTTAAGCCTAATAGAAGTCTGGTCCCTTTAGTCCTTGGTTTGAAACATCCATCCAAACATCCGAAAGGAATTTTCCATCCACTGGGGTTGCAGTTTGGGAGGTCATCGGATCAGGATTGCTACATTCCTACTTGGTATTCACGTATTGATATTTTAACTGTGGCCCCATTTTCAGATTGTAAGCATCACCACAAAATGCATCCACTAAGCAACACATTTCGGATACTGTGAGAAAGTGCAAGAGTGCCAAGAAACGCATCAAAGCCTGAGGGGAGTCAGAGATGCATTTAGTCTAATCATGAACCACTATCGCCACCCTTTGGCTGATTTTTGAACTACAAGCAAACATAAAGTATATGTATTACACAAAAGACTGTGATGCATTTTCATTTTATTTCACTGGCTCCATGTGACCGTTTGGACAAAACACATTTGCCATGTATAGATTTTACAAAACCTGGAAAAACATACAAAGAAATAGAAGTCAGAAACTGAAATGAGCAGACAAAAACATATGGTGAACTGTTCAGAAGCACATCGTGGAGGTGAACGGAGCCTTACTGAATAGATCCAGTCAAAGAAGAAAGAGACTCTGGTGAAGACGGTGGGCTTATTCACTTGGTTGCACATGCCAGCTGGACCGTAACTGACAACACCATGGACTCTCCAGACTCCGTCGGTGAAACAGTTCAGGGGACCTCCAGAGTCGCCCTGGGAAAGGTAGCGATAACAACACACACAAGAAGAGAGGGTCCAGTTTGAAAACTGTGCAATGTCAAGTAGGAAATGACCTCTTACTCAGCCTCTTTATACAGTTTTGTACTGCGCCAGAGACCTGCTGGGGGGCATGGATAATTCCTAATATAACTGGCATTGTTGTCAGGATTATTATCTTTAATGAGTAAGTCACTCGTGGCCGGGTCACAGACAATACCATTTTACTTTTGAATCACTTCAAGATCACTTTGAATTAAAAAAAGAAGAAAAAATCTGCAGAAAGTATTTTTTATAACCAAAACTGAGACCAAAAATATTCTTAGTGGAAACTGGTTTGCTCCTGATATTGGAGTGTTTTCTTAGTGGAAACTCGAGGTTTGCTCCTGATATTGGAGTGTTTTCTTAGTGGAAACTCCAGGTTTGCTCCTGATGGGGTGTTTCCTACCTTCGAAAAGAAATGCCAAAATTTATGAGTGAGGCAAACTGGTTTCAGAACAAAACTGCCCTGCAGGCAGATGCAAACATATGTTTACTGTACCTGGCAGCCTGATATGACTCCATCCCCTCCGGCACACACCATGGTTTTCAGAGCAATGCTGCCCCACCACTCAGGCTTGGAGCAGACTGAATGCTCCACCACAGAGATGGGAGCCTCCTGTAGGATGTCAGGGACACTCCCTGAGTCTGTGAAAAGAGTGAGTGAAGAGGGAGTACAGGAATTATTTTAGTGGATGTATGTCAATTGTGTGCATGGGACATATACATGTGTGCATGAGTGTCTTCTCACAGTCCATAAGTCCCCAGCCGGTGATGTAACAGGCGAAGCCATGAGGCAGCATCTGCTCAGGGGCGGGAAGGTTAGCAATAGCTACGTAGCCATTGTCGTACACAGGATCAGCCAGTTTCAAGATAGCAATATCATTTCTAATAGACAAAAATAGGTAATAAAATGTCAATAACATTGCGCTTTTGAATAGCTTGCCTTTTTAAATTGTGGCTTTATTAAAAGAAGTGGTCTGATTTGCTGTGACTTTACCCTTTGCCAAGTTGACCATCCCATGCAGGATGGACGGAAATCCTTTCCACACCAATGAACTGCTCACTGCCATCATACTCATACAGGTTGTACTCACCCGCCACCACACGGTATGTACTAGCATCCATGCTGATAGGTATTCAAGAAACAACACTATGCTTACTTCTAATCATTTATCCAACAAACAAGGAATAAACACACAAATGACTATTCAATGCATTCCGTGACATTAAAAAAGACATCCAGATAAAATTGTCAATGTTACATGTTCACAAGTACAAAAAGTAGGTGTATGTTGATGGCAATGAGGACGAGTGAGAGACCCAACCTGAGGATACAGTGAGCTGCAGTCATGACGTGGAAACCATCAATGATAGTGCCTCCACAGATGTGGTAATAATAACCATCATTGTATGAATCCTGCTGAAGAGACACCTGAGAGAAAACATAGACCAAATCCACACGGATAAGATTCTATGTTATTTCATATATTATTCAGTATGATGAGAACTGGTAGCTCAATTTGAGCTTCAATTTGCTCAGTTAGAAATATGAAAATTCCACAGCACATAAAATATTTGAATAGGATGAACATATAAATGAAAACGCTGACACTGGTGCTTGGACAAAATTACATCAAACATTTTAGTTATACATATGTCATTATGTCTATTACATTGAAATGTTTTCAGTGGACTTTTTTTAGTACCTGCCATTTCCAGGTGTTGGGTTCAGCATTGCTGCCTCCTATGACCCTCTCATTGTGCACACCATGGTTGAGGGGTGCTTTAGCACAAATCAACCCTTTGGCGCACACATGAACATGAGCAAAAAGCACAGTGGTGACATTGTTTTAAAGTTCACAAAATCCCTAAGAGCTCTGAAAAGAAGGTTTGTTGTAAATTGTGTTTGTATATTTCTTTAAATACTTACCAATGCAGGACAGAAAAGCCACAAGCCAAATCATGTTGGAGCAGTGTGGAACACTGGCATTACGACTATTTATATCAGTCTGAGACTGGAAGACCTTCATAAAGTGTTGGGCAACAAGTCACCTGCCAATATTGGCAATCATGTGGATAATTCCACATCGAAAACATCCTGTTATGTTGTGCTGAGGAACGGAAAAACACATTGGAAAAGTCTTAGATTCCTTTACAGGTTGTCAGCAATCATAGAAATCTCTTAGTTATGGTATAGTATGACTAAAACTATATATATATAGTCATCGTTATAGTCATTTTATTTGCATTTTTGTTCATTTAGGAAACAGGAGTTCATATTTCTTATCAGGGTGGGAAAAGAGCAGGTGCTTTCACATGCAGGAAAAAAACAAACAAACTAGCTACTAGACTATCTGTAAGGAGCGTGACTCAAACACAAATGTTCCTACAGATAACTTTTGTAACTGATGAACAACCCAACCTGTGAAAAGAAGAAAATGTTCCATAGTCTGTTTACAGAATATTAATCTATTAAACCCTGACCCTTATTTCAGTGGAAGATTTAGATTTAGACTCTATTAGAAAGTTTGTTTATGTTTATACTAAAAGCCTAATAGGGTCTACACATAAAAAGCTGCACACATAGGATCTCGGGGGGCAGTCAGTATTCCAGAACTAGCGATTTCAAGATCTTGTGGCCTAACTAAATTAATTAGCTACATTGACCTCATGTTCAGTTTTAGCTAGCCTATATCTTAACACATTAATGTAAAAATGTGCACTTCCTTTTGTCAAACTAAGGTTACTATCATTGTAAATTAGTCTAATTTTGTTTTCACAATGTGTTAAAACTGTAACGGTAAACAATTTATGCTAGCTTGTGTTGTAGGTTTATTATTTCCTGCCTTTGAACATAAATAGCCTAGAAGATAAACTCTCCCTATGTGTATATGTATATGTCTACATGTAGGCTATACGTAACTCTCGTAATTTACTATCAGATTACAAATGCAGGCCTATCTACTGGCTACTTATTTTGTATTTCATTGCAATTTAAGTTCGCCATAAAATGGAAGCTAACTAAAGGCAAGGCAAATCAAGCTCAATCATAAAAAATAGATAAGTCAGTGACAGTGATTAAAACAGATATTCTTGATTTTCGTCATTTTGGTATTAAATATCCAAATTAATCACATGAATATGAGATTAAAGCTTTTACAAGAGCGTTGCCTATTGCCAGGCAACCACGTAGAGCCCCTCTCAAGGACGGCTAATCGAACACAGTTTGCTTGATATCATCGCGGACACATCAATCTAAGTAGCTCGATTTTTCTGTCATCTTTATTTATTAGCTTTGTCTAGTCCTCGAGCGCCTGCTGTCAACCTTCCTCAACTGTCGGTGCTGGCTAGCTAGCTGGAAGAAGCTGTGTAGCTTTCAGTAATGACTATTAACATTACTCTACCTCAGTGACATTTAGTCGGTGTTAGTGTTACGGAACTATTGGAGATAATGGGGCTACCGCAGAGCTCGTTTTTGTCGGACGGGGGAACTAATTGTGGATACCATGTCCATGGGGTAAGATGTAGCGTAGTGCAAGGTAACCTCGGTTTGAGTCTAACGCTTCTATTTTTGAATCTGGGTAACTCAATCTTAGCTTACTGACTTGTTAACTATACTTGCCCATAACAGATATTGTTGTCTATGAAGAAACACAGTTGCCGGTTTGTAATTGTCAGGTTATTCTGTAACTTCTGTGACTCGTAAAACTGGTCAGCTTTAATGGTGTCCGCCGCCCATGATGAGGTGGCATTTGGCTCACATCCAAGCTATCGAGCTCTGCGACAGACTGCAGTTGTTGAGAACTCACTGCAGAATCTGATTTGGAACATCAGGCTGTGCAAATTATGGCCCATGCATGCATATTAAGTTTACATTAAGTGGAGACTAGACTATAACAAGGTACCCTTTGTGTTCTGTTTTTTTCACATTTCAGGTTCAAGAGGGCTCACCTGCCCTGAAGGCTGGTCTGGAGCCCTTCTTTGACTTCATTCTCTCTATAGGAAACACTAGACTTGTGAGTAGACTCCCATGATACTTAAATCAATGTGCTTAAATCACTGGTGGTTTGACATGTCCACTCAACAAATGTGATAAATGTAAATGTTACCAAATTGGAAACATTGGGTTGTACTGAATGATAAGCATCAGTATGTTTGATTAATAAGTATTTTATTGATGGTCATGCCTTCAGATTAATGAATGCAATTGTGTAATTAAAGGACACGGTGAGAATGAGATCAGAAGTAGTATTTCAATGAGAGCATTGAAATCAGAGGAGGTGATCACAGTAGACATTCATTTAAAAATGTTTATATGAGAAGGACTTTCTGTTTCGCCTTAAGTTGTTACGCAGTCCAGATGCACAAGTTCGGATCCTTTTGAAACATGCCACAAAGTACCTATAAATCCCAGGTTGTTTAACAAATTTGCATGTGGTCATACCTTTTCTTTTACATGAAAACTGATTCGCCATCTTTGCGCTGTCACAGCTGGAATCATCCAGATTTCTCTTTTTCTCCAGAATAAAGAAAGTGACTTGCTGAAAGACCTCCTAAAAGCCAATGTGGAGAAAGCGGTAAAACTTGAAGTGTACAACTCTAAAACTCAGCGGGTGAAGGAACTGGAGGCGATACCCAGTAACATGTGGGGTGGTCAGGGTCTGCTGGGTGCTAGTGTCCGCTTCTGCAGCTTTGAAGGAGCCAATGAGAACGTGTGGCATGTGTTGGTAAGTCAAGTCTAGCCTTAACTAGCCTTTAACTAAGAATGGTAAACTATTGCTGGCTTGATAGTAAAACAGTTTATTGGTGGCTTTTGAGGAAGTAGCTAGCACATTTTCTTTCAGAGTTTTCTTGTAAGTTAGATGAAATTAAAGTAAGCAAAGGAGTAGAAAAGCCAAACATACATCATTGTTGTGCTTGGGAATCCTCATAATTTAAAAAAAGTCCTATTCTTGTAGGGTTGGTGCCACCAAATGGACAAAATGTTGAGGTTATGTATTCATAACCATCTTTTTTTTTTAGGATGTGGAAGCCAGTTCTCCTGCAGCTTTCGCCGGCCTTATTGCTCACAATGACTTCATTGTGGGAGCTGACCAGGTGTTGCAAGATGTAAGCTATCTTGTTTTTTGTAACTTTATTTATATAAATGGATATAAAAACACACGCTCGCATCCATGTACAAATCCCTCTCTTCTTGTGTAACCGTTGCAGTCAGAGGATTTCTTTTCTTTGATTGAAGCCAATGAGGGGAAACCTCTGAAGCTGCTGGTGTACAACACGCAGACTGACCAATGCAGAGAGGTGGTGGTGACTCCAAATGGAGCGTGGGGAGGAGAGGGAAGGTAGATATTTTATCTTCAAATTGAATTTCTTTTTAAATACCTGGAACTCTTTGCTATCATGTCACCTGTATATGTACAGAGACAATAAACATTTAAAAGTAATACCCTTATCTTGCTTGTCTTAAATTTAAGCTTAGGCTGTGGCATTGGCTTTGGCTACTTGCACAGAATCCCAACTCGTCCAGCTTTGCCTGTCACCCCGAACAAAAATGTTCTGCAATCCACTGTTATTGGCAGCAATGAAGAGCAGGCTGTGAGTGACCACACTGAGGTACAGCTTATCACATCTTTCTTTCTTTTTTGGGTAGAGACTTTTGTTGATTTTTTTTTTTTCCTAGTCCTTAAACTCTCTCTGTTCGTTCTCAGGTGCCTTCAGTGGCTGCATGTAGCCCATCTAGCATCAGTGAAGTAGATGTTAATCAAATCGAAGGAGCTGTGCAAGACTTGAGTGTAACCTCACCCACACAGCCAGCTGTAGACTTAGGTAACCAGATCTAATTTTGAGAAGCATAAATCTGTTTTCTGTCTCTGATATATTCTTGTATTTTCACATGAATTAAAATGCTCATTTGTCCTTTTTGTGTATTGCAGATACTTGCAACATACCGGAAGCAATGACGCCAGACTTGTCAGACATGGTTTCCGCCAATGACGTTGGCCAGAGCTCCATGTTTGCTAATTATGGAGATGGCTCTGGTGATCAGTGTACCTTGGGTAAGTAGCTCTACACACATACAAGTGATTGGATTGCGCTGAATAGAGCACTTACATGCTTTCATTGCCATCCTGCTTGAAGAGGAACAAAAAGTTAAAAGCAGCTATTGTTGGTACGTCTTTTCATGTCTGGGTTTATGAAATCCTTTAACTACACTTGTTTATTTGTTCAGATACCTCATCTGTTGACCAAAGACCTTCATCTCCAGAGAGGGGAGAACACTCAGACACCAAGAAGACTGAGCCGGAATGTTTTATTGACCTCACTACCGCTTCTCCGAGCAGGGAGACTGCGGATGACCTTGGAGGCCTTGAAATCACCACAGAGAACCTGAGTGACCCAGGTATCCCAGAGGTGCAAGATACTAGTTCTGAGCCCTCAAGCTCGGCCAATATTATGGAGGAGATGTCGGAGACTGCTGCACCAGACAGTTAAGAAGACTGCTTCACTGGAGTACAAGTAACCTGTTACACTCATAACTGAGTTGCATTGCAGGAGATTTAGAGCAGATTATGATACAGAAAGCTTCCATTATGATTGTAAGTTGCATCACTGGAATCATTTTTTTTAATTTCTAAGAGTTTTATTTGCATATACGAAGGTGCCATTACTGCATGCCGACTGAAATGCACATTTAACAAAAATAGTACGTTTACTGGAAAGTAGCTTGGATGGTTAATACAATCTGAATGTACCCTAAGATTTATCCATATTGTTCGCATATGTCTCAATATCAAGCAGGATAAAACCTTAGTTAAGTTCTTAGTCGCTGTTAAACTTCTATCCTAGTTTGCACTAAAAAGCCAAAGGTGAAAAATATTTGGTCTTATTGCTCTTACCATTATTGCCTGCTAAATAATATGAAGCACTGTTAGGAAAAGACAGTTCATGCAGATCCATAGTGGGGTTTTATTTTTGTATTTTGGAATTCAGGGTTGATGTTTTTATTTTCCCGTGGGTTGAGTTTGTGATGAGTACACATGTAAGAAAAAAATCTCAGGTATTTACCAATGAAGCTTCTTTGCCTTATGTCTCATTTTAATTATCCTCCGTCTTCATGCGTAGGTTTGACTTTGAGTGCGCCATATTTGATGCAGCTCTCTGGTTATTTTCTGGGGTTTTTTTTTTCTCTTTATTATATAGATTTTAATTCAATTATGTTTAAGATTTTTATGTATGGTCAAAAATATTGAAATATTTATAAAAAGAAGGTGTTCAAGATAAACCTGCAGCAGACGTATTAATGCCTTTTTTCTTTTATTAGCCGTGTGTGTGTGTGTGTGTGTGCGTGTGTGTAAAAATAGAAAATATGTACGGTATTATACTGTGTGTGGAAGCATAACTTCATGCTTTGAGACAGCAGGTGTCAGCAAATACCTCATTATAGATCACGACCAGAATAGCTTCAGTTTTCTGCCATTGCATCTTCAAAATTGCTGTCAAATCGGGAGACATGAATGAATGCAGACACATCACATATGAAGTCTTCAGTACAATTATGGGATTTGTTTGATCTTGCGCAACAGGAGCACCTTGCGTTAATGTTTGGAACTTCACAGCACTGCTGCCTCTCATGCCCAGTGATGTGATGCATTTTGACCATATTCATATCATCCAATGCTGCTTATATTCATCTTTGGCCATATATATGGTACCTGCTGGGTTAGCTGAACCACTTCACTAGAAAATACCTCTTCATGATGAAATCAGAAGCAAGTGGGGGGCATTAAATATTGCTAATTTGGTAAATGGTGGTTCTCTAGGTAATGACAGACCTGTTTGCATTTCTTTTTACTATTTGAACTCAAGGATTCTTGTCTTCTGACACGTGGGCAGCACCAAACCATACCGTACATCACGGTGTATTCTCAATATCTCTATATATCAGAATAACGAAAATATTGGTGAGACCCGGAAAATGAAAGCAGGGGAGCTACACTAGCAGAATGGGAATATTCCTCAATTATTTACCAGGGCCCTCCTCAGTTGAGAGGGGGGGATGGGCATTCTGGGAAGGAAAAGACTGTGTGGGGGAAGAAAGATGGGAGGGAGATGGATTTGTCTTAATACACCAGAGACTGAGTGGTGCTCTTAAGTAAGCCTTCCTCTGGCACACCTGTGTGTGTACGTGCGTGTGTGTGTTACATGAGATTATATTTCTAAAATGAATATGTGTTAACTCAGTAGCTTTAGCTCCTGTGGCTACACACTGAAATTTAATAGTAGCAATGTTGAAAGTTAGCAAGAAAATAAAAACTGAAGCTTCAAATAAAACCAGCATAGAGCTGGGCCGTGTTTATTATTGTTTTACGCATGACCTCGTTTGATTCCCTTCATGTTGGGTCCGCAACATGAAGATAGCCTTATTTGAAGAAGCAGCCTGAGGCACAAGCTAGCAGCTGCATGCCAGGAGGAGCCAAGAGGTGAAATGTTTCGGGGGCCACCTTTGCCTCGCCTTCATTTTCTCCTTTTTCTGAGGCTGTTTCAAAGGACAACGTGATGCAGCTGAACCCGCTTGTCAGCTTGGTTTTATCTCAACCCCTGAGAGGCTCAGCTCACAGGCACCAGCATAGTGCCCGTTGCCTCAGCCTGTCGTTGCAGCATGACAAATTGAGAAATGGAATAACTACGGAGAAAAAGAGAGAGGGGAGGAGGTGGCATGGATGGAGGGAATGGACGAAAAAAGTAGAGAGATAAGGCAGAAGAGAGCTTTGAAAAATTAGAGATTAATTGCTTCAACCATGCTGGTCACACATCTCCACATAAACTGCTTCTTGCTTTTTATCCTCTGGTGTGTGATAAATGCTACAAACACACATCTTTTGATGTAGATACAAATCCCCACCACACACACACACACACACACATACACACACACTTGTATTTCCCACCTTAATCACATATTTGTGCGATGCGGCCTATATTTGGAAGTGCTGGGAGCTGTATTTTCATACAAGTGTAATGCAGTGTTCTTCACAGTGTGCACACCAGAGCCTCAAATGTACAGGCCATAATTACATTCATTCATGCAAGAGGTCTGTCACTCTCAGGGGGCTGAACTCCATAGGAAGTTGTTTTCATCTCCTGCAGCCCTTATCAGCTGGATAATTTTTTTTTAATTCTGTTTTTTATTAACTTGCTCTGAAATTAGTGTTCAACACATAATGGTAGCCTAGAGAAATAAGCAGCCTACAGTATTGTGGTGTTGCCTTGGTTAACAGGTAATGTATTATGTTAGAGAACCAACTAAAGGGCCATGCTGTTGGTGGTGGTGTGATAACTAAATGACAAAACATGTTGTTTTTGCAGCATTTGATGTTTTTACTAGATAGCTGTCAGTACAAATATGACAGGAAATAATCAGGAAAAGAGAAAAGGAATGCTTCAAAGATCCCAGGCTGGAAACACTGGAACACTTATTTCACAACAAAGTTATCTCATGACACTTAACATGTAGAGTAGGTCTAGACCACACTCTTTACTATTAGTTATTAACTATTAGGCACAAACACAGATGCAAAGCAACTGCAACAGCAAAAGCTATAGAAACGTTAAAAATAGTAGTTGCTGTAGGAGCCATCATCTTTAAATATAGTAAGAGATATTAATCATATTATTATTAATAATAATGATAATAGTAAGAACTATGTAATAATAGTAATTATAACAGCAGTGGGCGTCCAGCAGCACCACAGCAGCAGGTCCTACCATGATCCATGGGAACCTGCGAGAAGCACAAGGACTCTGGGGAAGATGTCAAGTTAAAAGAGTGTGTTCCAATCTGCCATTTCTGAAATAAGGTGTGATTCATTTTAGGCAACTTCTTTTTGGTTAAAGTGGGGGAAATAGAGTCATCAAAATGAACTAATGTTGACTATTTTTGACGGGATGCACAAAGTGGTC
This sequence comes from Hollardia meadi, assembly GCA_037974645.1. Taxonomy (NCBI): domain Eukaryota; kingdom Metazoa; phylum Chordata; class Actinopteri; order Tetraodontiformes; family Triacanthodidae; genus Hollardia; species Hollardia meadi. Next base: position 5,293,429 of record JBBPCS010000002.1, read on the forward strand.
TTCACTGTCTTTTTGTCTTATCTCCCATAGGAAAATGTAGTTATGCCGGGTAATCTGGAAATAACAGATCTATAAGAGCTTTGTTGTGTGGATGATATGTCTGGCTTCTATCTAATCGATACTAATAAAGTTAAGTTTAAATTAGCTTTAAACTCATTCCTACTGCTAAGAACTCTGTTAAAACAAATTAAGAGAGACAGTGATCTTGATTGTAGTTTCTGTTATGATTGTCCAGTGCATTTTTTTTGTTTGTTTTTTTGTTTTGCCCAATGGTAAAGAATTTTTGGCAAAATCTCTGTTTTTATTACTGAGAATATTGATATTGCATAAGTTAAAACAATACATTAATTCAATTCAACACTGTGGAAAACAAACAGCAATTAAAACTACATTTTTATATCGGTTGGATCTTTATTCCCCATTTCCTTCCATAGACTACCATTTATTTACTTGTAAATAGTCTTTTCAAAGAGAATTCAATCCCTAAATATGTAAATGTTTTTGTATTAATAAAGAACATCAAATAAGCTAAATCCTAATGTCAGCATGTTAACATACATCCTAATGGAAATGCCAACATGCTATTATTTAGCAGGTAAAATGCCATGTTCACCATCTTAGTTTAGCATAGTTTAGTGCATTAGCATACTAACAATTACTAATTACAAAACACAGATTACAACTGAGTCTGATTCGAATTTCATTGGTTTTGCAGCAGGTATTAGGTCATGAAACAAAGTATTGCACAAATCCTAAGGGGGGGGGGGGGGGGGGCAAAAATTTCTAAAAAAATAAATGGTCGACCAAATTTCATGGCAATCAATCAATCCAATCAATAGTTGTCGAGACATTTTACTCATAACCACAAACGACAACCTCGTGGTGGCAATCAATCCAATAGTCTTCAAGATATTTTCAGTCTCTAAAGTAGTGGACTGACCAACCAACACAAAAAAAACATCCATTATGATTAATTTACCTAGAAGCAGGTGGCCCAGAATCACTAGCTTCTCTGTCTGGGCTCTTTTACACCTTTCACTTTCTAACACCTTTTCCCTTCCTGCTATCAAACGCAGCGCAATTAAATCTTTAATCTTGTACAATTTGTGCTGGGTTCCTGGTGACAGCAGAGCAGGAGATAAAGCAAATAGGATGCAGCAGCCAATAAGGAGGTTAAAAGAGGTTGCCCGGCTCTATTTCCAATACTAATTGCCATTCAGCAGGGGTGAGAGCTGGCCACACAAGACAGCACACATTGTTCTACTGTCAGGATGACCCTGCTGATGTCACATCTGCACCCATCTGCTATTGTGGCTCCCAATCTCTTACCCTGAAAAAAAAATGACTTCACTTTTATGTACGCCATCTTATTGTTGCCGCAATTCGTCCTAATCAGATTGCTTCTGTAATTATTATCCATTACCCTTGATCTGTAGCCATGAGCTGCTTTCTGGTAGATGCTCATTACATTTCTTTTTCAATTTGTTTGCAAGAAAAGTTTTTATGCCCATTGTGTCCTAAAGGCATCTCTTTGAAATACAGTAACGGTAAAAAGAAATATTGCTCCTGCATTTCCATTGCAAGGCTGCTGCTTTGATCATGGCAGATCAAAAACATATTTGTTCTGGCAGTGGTTCTATATATTATATACGGATTAATCAAGAAATGTCAAGCGGCTGCAACTTCATATAGTCAGAAACGTTTAATTACTACCAGCTTTCTCACTTCTTTGTCTGACTGATCAGGAAGCCCTTTTGTTGTGGTGAGAAGCAGCAGATGCGACAGGAGGATAAAGGTTTGGCTCGGCCTCTCACAGTGAATGTGAGTGGAAGGAGAATCACAACTCGGCACGTTCCCTGCTGTTCTCCTGTGCCTCTGACATATTTGCTGTGACATCCCCACCACTACCCAGGCTTGGTTTTGACCCGATAGGGAGCTGTCTCTTAGTGTTAACCTCATTTGCCAGTTAACCATCAGCCCCACAGGGCAGTGCATGCCTGGCTTTGGCCCTCCTCAGTCAACATATATAAAGATGCACACGATATAGCATGCCATTCACTAAAGCACCCATAAAGCGTGAAAAACTGAATACTGCAGGATTTTCTTGGATGTCAGAAACACTGAAATGTTTTGCTCATCTAGATTTGTTCGTGTTGTTTGCAGTTTCCAAATATTGCAGCTGCAGTGCTACTGACATGTTATTATGCTCTCTTATTTGCATAAATCCTAGTCTTGATGTCAGTGTTCCACGGCAGATCCAACCAAAAGATATTTGCCATATCATGTTCATAATGCCTTTGGGCCCAGAGAAAAGCCTGAATATGAGTGTACCAATTTTTCGTCTGTTGATGAATAAAACCCTCAGTCAATTGATTTATTATCCCTTTACACAAACAGCTCCAGCACTTATTTCCACTCGTAGCTCCTTCAATCAGCTTTGGCTCTGCTCTGTTTATATGAACAGACGACAGCCCGGATTTGACAACACATCGTGTGCATCACTCAGCTTGTGTTCTTGCGTCAAGCTAGGGGGAAAAAAAGCTCTGATCTACCTGATAGCCTGAAGAGGTGTGTTTGTGCAGGGTGGTGCTGTCAGTATGGTGGAGGGGGATGAACTGTTTCAGCTTTTCAGAGCAAAATGGAGGCACTATCTCTTGGAGCCGAGGAGAGAGGGATTAGAGGGAACGGTGGTGCAGACAGCAGATAAAAGAAAAATGTAGAAAATGAGCTGACAGTGGTGTGCAGATGGATCTGGGAGAGGGCGGATGTGTAAACTTGTTCACAACTTGTTCAGAAATTAACACATTTAACTAACTAGCTTTACACTTTTAAAATATGTTAAAATGTTTGTTATTTATTGTGTTACAGATGGATAATACTCTTAATTTGGTCAAAACAATGACTGCAAATATACTGATTTTACCAATGATTTGACCACAAGACTTTGAGTTTTCTGCTCAGGTGGATACACAGGATAAGTCAAAAAGCAGAATTATATCAAAACCCTAATTTCAGAGTCCTACATGGCTATTGGAGTGGCTGTAGGCAAGTGGTTCTTATGTAAACATCTAAAGGCTGATAGAGCTAGCCTTTGCTGCTGAGCCTCAGCGGTGCGCATCTGTGTACATATTATTCTGACAAAACCTGAGCCTCCAGACATGGAGAGTGTAATAATATTCATAACAGTAGAGAGGGGCAGAAAACTGAACAGGCAGACGAAAGAGAGTCGATGAAAACAATGGCCAAAATGAAAGTAACCCAGTGGAAAATTTTGTGTGTGTGTGTGTGTGTGTGTGTGTGTGTGGAAAGGTGAAATATGTACTGCATGTGTACTAATGTGCTGTTATCGGGTTTGGCCAGTGCCACATTCTCCAACAACAGCCAAGCTGCGCACACACACCCAGCCGCCCCTTGAGATTCCCTTTTTTTAATTACTTTGCAGAGAAAGTGGTGTGTGAGTGTGTGTGTGTGTGTGTGTGTGTGCGAGAGAGTGAGGGGGGATGCTGTGCTGGGCTTTTCTCCTGAAAGCCTTATGTTCCTCTTCCTCCTGCTTTGAAATGGTCTGACTTCTGTCAAGAGCTTTTCAATTCAGCCTGCATCCACATTACTAATGTGCCCCTAAAAGCAGCATCAAATCAGGGGCCATTTGTTATGCAAGTCATTAAATTGCTATTAGACTTTGCGTGGATGGCTATCAGTTGTTGGAATTAACAATCTATCATAATTACAGTGATTGCATGAATGGGTAGGCTTTGCATTGGCAGATAGTACAGTTCCGTTTTCTCAATCCGCGGGGACAGGCGGAGGTGGAGATGTCTCTGTTTTAGTGCAAAGCCAACACATGAAATGAAGACTTTATTTACCTTGCCAGAGGCAAACAGAGGACGGCAGGTGGGTCCAGGCCACTGCTCCCACCGGGGGCTGCAATTACCATGATAAATCAAGATCAGAACACCCACTCACAGAGGACTCAGAGAGGGTGGGCCAGTCACTTATGTGGTCTGAGTCATCAGCGGCTCCTACTGTCAACACCAACCCATCAGACGCAAGAATCTGGATTTGCGTGTGTGGATCTGTGTTTGTGTGTCTGCATCTGTGTGTGTGGGAGGCCCTTAACGTTGATGGCAAGTTTCCATTGTGGCCATCCAGTGTCCTCTGACCACGTGACTGTGGTTTCTTCTCGTCTTTCAGCTCCGCCTGCAGACACATGTGCCACACAAACATGTGGACAAAGACACAAGGCACGGGAGGGAGCGCTGATTTAGATGGTCATATCTCCTCTGTACATTGTGTTCCCCTGCATGCATTGTATACGCTTCTGTGGACAAGAGTTTTAATCCTATGGAGGGTGTTACAGCTGTGTTAAGAGGGTTATTATTGTCTGTATGCATTCACCAAGTCACCAAATCTAAATTAGCCTGTCCCACTTTCAGGTAGAAAAGTTATATAAGGGCATCTTGATAATGAAAAACTTCAAAACAAGAAAACACTCCAATTTGTGTGTTTCAATTATTTTGCTCTCTGATGCAAAAACGTGCTATAATAATCTTATTTTTGTCATAGAAACACTGTGCTCTGCTTTAAATCTGTTGAGTAATTGAACATTTTTGTCTCCAGCAGACCAACACGTGTCATTTAATGGATTGCGTTGTCTCTGTCTCTATGGCAACTAAAAATTACCATGGAAGGCATAATTACAGGGTGCTGCAATATGTCTTAAAACCCATAGAATTGTCTCTTTTTTAACTTCCAGGGATCTACTATACTCAGCTAGAGCTGAAAAGTGCACAGTATTCTTAAATGGCAACACTGGGGGGAGGCAGGGATGAACCTATAGGTGTTCCTGGTGTGCAGGGAGCTACCATCAAAGCTTTTTTTCCCAGTAACACATAATGAAGATCATCATGTAGGCATGACTTTAGCAGCATGCCCTGAAGTGAGCCAGCTGGCAGTTGCTGATTCTTCTCTTCCTTTCGATTGCCATTTGCCTGCCCCAGATACCCATTTCAGGCAGCATGCAGTTCCTGTAAGAAATGTGAAAAGAGACTCTGCACTCGTGTTTACAGCTTTTAATTTGTAACCTTCTGTAGCGGTTACAGCGCTATTGTATATTCATACCTCTGTCAGACGCCGACTGTTTAATTTGATGTAGCAAGAGTAGATTCAGACAGTACCGTACATTCACATTGTGCAACACATTTCACAAAAAAAAACTTGAACCCTCAAAAAGAGAGAAAAATAGACAAATTCAGCATAGTATACAGTAATCTGCAATACAGTACCAAATTCAATGTGCTCCTTTATTAAAAATACATATTACAGTTCTAATCCCATCCTTAACCACATTTGCCATTGCACTGAGGTTACTAGCTCCTTCCTTTCTCTGCTGACCCCTAAGGCCCGTAGCTTTAGTCAGAAACAATCAATTGATCGAAAAGGCAAGATGGGTTCCATTTGCCACCTAATGGCTTCTGGCAGATTGCAGTGGTCTAACTTCTGCATGTTCCTCAGTGTCGGGATGCTTGAAGCAGCATCAAACCGTACATGGCTGAAAATGGAGCAGCTGGATGTGTACGCTTGTTTGCGTTCAGTCAGTTTTTACTGACAAAACCCCAGCATTTGTCACAGTGTCTCTTATGATTAACATTTTGCTTAATACACTTATTTGTTATATTGTTTTATGAGTTAGATGAAACCACTGTCAGCCTGCTTAGCTTAGCTTAGCATTAAGGAAACAACCTGGCTCTAAGGTAACAAAGTAGTAATAGAATATAGTATATAGCGTCGCTGCCTTTGGTACAGCAGGTTGTGGGTTCAAATCCCGAAGGATAAACACAAACTGAGCACAGTCAATGCCAGAATGGATTTCACCACATTCATCACACTTTGATTTCCGCTCAGAATCTCTACCTGCCATTACGAATCCAGATATATTGTCGTCAGGGTCTGTATTTCCTCACCATAAGCTTTGGAGTTTTTACTGGCGCAGTGTTGTCTCCCACATCACTTTTTCATTTTGAAAACCATTTTGTGCCACTGCATCTGTTGGAAATATTAGCTAGCTGTGGGAAATGTTAACTAGTGGCAGAACATGTTTTTCTGGTGATATTCAAACGGAAATGGTCACTGAAATTATGTGTTTTCATTTGATTGTTTTAAATTGTGTATATTAATTCTTGGGCACGTTTGGATATTACAATAACTATCTTAGTAAATTACAAAATAATAATAGTAATAGTAATGACAATGATAATTTAACCATTTGCCAGTACCACTGCCTCCCCAGCCTAATGGTTGAGAACAGCTGCTTTAGAGGAGCTGGTAGGCAGATTGCTTTACTTTGAGACAGAGCCATGTTACTACAGCTCTTTCTAGCTGTTTCCAGTCATTATGCCAAGCTAAGCTAACTGGCTGCTGGCTGTAGTGTAATATTAAGCGTAAAGAGATGAGAGTGGTATCAATATTGTCATATACAGTAAGTCAGTCAATAGGTGTATGGTGATCTCTTCCCTTAAAGATGCTTTTAAATTAGCAATCCAGTAAAAAGCTGTTATTGAAATATTACACATGAAATAAAAACAACTGGCTTTCATTTCCCTGATGATACAAATATGATAATTGGCTCATTTAAATGACACTCAAAACTACATCGGAGAAAATATTAAAGGTATTTGTAACACAACGGTGTTAGTATTGACTCTGTTTTTGATATTTCATCTTTACACACAGTAACCAAATAGAATTACATTTTAATGTTGTGGTCTATAAAATAGTTCCTTAATGTTTATTGGCCTGTGATTGGATTTGTCTTCTCTGTTAATGTTGTTCTCAGACTGCTGTCAAGGTCTTTTATCTCCATCTGCTATTCAGTGTGGGCAAAGGAGCCTTTTATCTTGCCTGTTGATTTAATAATAAAACTACTGTCACCACACACATGCAAACACAGACATGGGCAGTATAATCACAAACTATGGCCCAAACAATGAAGAAATGTGCGAAACACCAAAGTTAAAAATGTGGCATGATAGCTAAACCAAACAAAATATCTAAAAATCTGATATTTTATTGGCATTTTTTTAAGCATTTTTTCTCATTTAATGACATTTTATTTCATGAGTTTCATTCCCATCACTGTGGTGCGAGAATACCCATCAAAACGTGTTCTGCAGTGCGAGTTATTTGGGTTATTTATCATCTGCAACATATGAAGAGCCACATTATTCGTAATTGCTCCTATTTTGACGGATGTGAACAGTGTAGTGTTACAAACTAGTCTCTTTACTATAAGATATTTATACTTGTGCCACTGACAAAAAAAGATCCAAACAAAGGTGTTAATGAAAGCATATGTGTTTTCAAAGTCTGATCCATTACTGTTTAATCTATAGGAAGGATCCTGCTGAGAATTTAAACACAACATGTTCTGCAGAAGAACACACAGTTATAAGCTGCTTAGTTCTCACACTATGATTCAATACGTTAAACCCAGTGTATGAGTCAGTTGCATTTAAAATCTCATGTCTTTTTCCATTTTCACTTTTTTTTCCTCCTTAATCCCCGAAGATGAGGCAGCATGGATTATATAAAATGTATTGACATTTAAACGTGATCACAACTGAGTGGAGTGATACTCTGGGGCTAAAAGAACACTATGTAGCCAAAACTATGTTGACAGCCCATTAAACTATGTGGTTACCTTAATTACACTCATATGTGTTTGTTGTACATCTCATTCTCAAGCCACAGGGTCTGGCTGCTGACATTTTCTCCACTCAGCCACTGGAGCATTAGTGAGGTGGGCCATTGATTTTGGACTACAAAGCCCAAATCTAAGTTGGTGTTCCAGTTCATTCAGCTGTTGGATTGCTGTGTCTATGCAGGCCAATTTACTTCTTCTGGGCAACCCTCAACCCCAGCAAATCCTCACATTCAAGAAGCTGGAAAAATGGAACGGTTTTGCATAAAAAAATTACCAATATACTGTGGTTACCAATTAATTTTCTGTCAATTGACTAATTGTGTCAGCTGTACTTCTGGGTAGTTTGATCTCCAACAATGCATCATATTTTATAAACTCTTCATATGTTTTATATGCAAAAATATTCATTTATAAAGTAACTATATCACAAATGTAAAGCAGTAAAATGTATAGTCCTCTGAAATGTAGTGGAGTGAAAGGTAAAAGTGCAGTGAAAAGAAAAGATTAAAAAGTACTTGAGGAAAGTTAATACTTTGTATTTAGTTACATTTAATAACTGAAAATATTATTTTATGGTGTAACATTAAACCTGCATTCATTGATTTCTCCACACTTTGGTGCAGCACAACAAGCTGTAAAAACAATATTGATTTTATTATTACCTAAACATGTTAGTCAACAACTGCGTGTTTGCACATCCATCAGATATGGAACATTTGCTTTATGGCTAGATGCTAAAATGCTATGTCATTTTGTCAATGAACTGAAATGACTGTCCCATCATCATAAATACAAAGTTTGAAATGTACTTTTTGACCTAGAGTTAAACAAAATGCACTGTTTTCTGACACTTTCTCGTGCTGGAAGTAAGCCTTCACCGTGTAAGAGTGAGTAGAGACAAACACCGCTTAGGGGAGATAACGCTACATGAAACACACGGTAAAATGTGCCATAAAAATGATGTAACACTGAAACTTACGGCAGTTATCGATCGAGGATTGTTGTCTCTTTTTATTGCTTGAATAATGTTGCACATTCTCTGCCTGCCTGCAGCCTCTGGGTCAGTGATTATATGACACGGGGGGCTGCTTACCTGACCCATCTGTCTACGTCACCATTCGACATGACTCATGCCTCATTTTGTCATGACTATATATCAATTCTCCCTCTCTCATGCTCCTCCTCTTGTTCCCTTTCTTTCCCTGCTGTGATCCTGTCTCTCTCACGATTTGAAAATACATTACATCGACACACACACGCACACGCACGCACGCACGCACGCACGCACGCACGCACACACACACACACACACACACACACTGACATTTTCAATGGGATAAGGTGGCTTATTGGGGGGTGAAGCAAAATAAAGTAGCATGACCTGATTACACATCCATTGCACGTCTTAGCTGTTCAGAATGTGGCATGACTTATTCTCTCCTGAGCTTCATTTTTGCATTCTGTGGAGTCCTAGAAATAGCATTTCACATTTCAGGCTCCTCTGCAGTCTATCAGGCTTCCCTGTTGGCAGCTGTCGGGTCGCATAGATAGGATCCACCAGGCCAAATTCACAAGGAGACCAGGGAGTGAGAGAATAAGAGACAAAGAAACCGGATGTTAACATTTGTTGGGGAGTAGATCTGTCTCAATTTAACATGTGCTCAGGTCACGTCATGATGCCAAGAGGAGGTTTGCCAGAAACGAGGGCAGGCAATACTTCAAAAAACCTCTAGAGCCCAACACTTCCTTGTGTTGTGAATCGGTATGAGGAGAAATGTCTCTGCCAAGGAAGGATCCTCTCTGAGGCCATTTTGGGACTAAGTGGTGGATAACTCAACAAATCCTCCCACAAGCAGCAGACACTTATAACAATGACTTCAGTAACAGTGTCTCTCCCACAGAGGGATTTCCTTGCATCAGTGAAAGCATAGGAAATACACATCCGTGCATATTTGAAAATAACTTTGGCAGTGATAACAAGGCCAGGCAGATAGTACTCCGGCCATGGTTCCTTATGAGTTTCCAATCAGTGGCAGATTTTATGCGAGTGAATGGGAGGGAACTAATCCACACTTTCAGAACCACATCCTGTGGTGAGCGGGCCAAAGCCTGAGCAAGTGTTGCAAAAAAAAAAAAAACTTGAATAAATACTAACAGAAACCAGCATCTAATAGGGATTCATTCGAAAAACAGATTTCATAACAATCATATTTATTTTACGTTTAACCTTACACAGTCTAGTTGGGTAAGTCTGTACTTAATCAGAGCGGTGCTTTGAGCTAAGTGCTAACACATGCTAACACATGCTCATTAGCTCTTAACAAGTGCAAAAAAGTACAGATGAGGCTGATGGGAATGTCATATATTTGGTATTTGGGCGTAGAACAAAGTACTGGCGCTAGATGAAAATGATCACAGCTCATCCTGAGGCGAAGATTAAAATGTCATCAAATTTAATGGGAGTCCATCACATAGCTGTCGAGAGCAGAATTTAAGGGATCACCAAAGTCATTATATATGTCATGAGACATAAAAGTCTAAAAGTTGTTGAGATATTTTAGTCTGGACCAAAGGGGTGGACTACTGACCAACTAAAGGACCGACCATCCAGCATAGCCAAACATAATGTGACATACAGAGCCCATATCGAAACAACTTAAACGTTAAAGTTGTCTAAGTGGGTTAACAAGAGCATTGACTCATTTTATATCTTTATTTTAACACAACTTATTATTATCATATGTAATATTTAGTTATCTATTTATATATTTAGACTATTTATATGTGGTGTGTGGCGTTGAGGGGGTTAATGGTTGTTTCAAAAGTTTAAAATGCTCTAAGAAATGTTGACATTTGTTCCCATGAAAATCAGAGACAGTAGCACAAAGGTGTAGCTAATTTGCCTGTTTCCACTAGAATCAGTGTTTCCTGTTATTTCCCTGAGCTCCTCCCCAGGATGTGACCTAATCATCTTCTTCTGAACACGTAATTGCCCAATCTCTATTCTCTCCTTTTGTGATTATACTGCCAGTTGCACACGGTCAGCGATCCTCCCTCTTTAATATATATATATATATATATATATATGTTTGTTTTGTTTTTTGCATCTTCCCTCCATGTGATATCACCCGTCTCCTCATGGTCCATCTGTTCACCCAAAGGAGGTGCATGAGGTTGCTTTGTGCACCAGTGCTGACCGGCTCCATCTGGTAACGAGGCAGTAAAGATAATGGCCACTGAGAGAGCCAATAAGGGCTATAGCTTGTTCTGCAGGTCGATGAGGTTTTCTGCTGGCTCTGAGGCAGAGGCGTGGGAACAGTGATGCAGTGCCGTGAAAGGCCCGTCACTTCAGCCTGCAGGGAAAAATATGCATTACTGGAGGGCTCCAGGTCAATTTATTCATGACTCATAAAAGTGTTGATAAAGTCTTTCTTGTGTCACCTTTATTTCAAACTGCAGCTTAAAATGTATTGGTTAATGTAACATGCTAAAACTTTTCTCATTTTCCTCTACTGTGTGCATGAAAAACCCTGTGATTATAGTTCTTAATTAGCCTACTAACATTTACACAGTATGATTTATGTCCTTCATCTCATGACACTCACTGATTAAGATGCATCAGTGCACGGGGCTGGTGGTATAATATATTTCGGCTTGATATAGTGATGACATTTGTGGTTGTATCTTATTATAATATTATCAGCATCCCTGACAAAACAGATGTTATATGTTCCTGCCATGCCTGATTGAAATGTCGCCGTCTACACTGGTTCTGTTATCTCCCTTCCTATATATGTCCTTTACTCTATATTCTCATTATCTGAGGGTTGTCAACCTTTTCAGCACAAATGCAAAATTAGCTTAGTAACAGGTTTCATGTCATGGCAACTGTGTTTGCATGAGATAAAAAAAAATAATGGGGCGGCCTGACTGCTCCAATCAATTTCTGTGGTATCTTGCAACAAGGAGTGTTCCCATCAAGCAAAATCAAAACAAACTGCCTGGCCTCATGGTCAAATACAACATGTTGACGGGCTTTTCAAAGAGGCACTTGGAGGGCGTAATGAAAAAAAGCAGGCAGTCTTGCTGAATTTAAAAGCTGAATCGGAAATATGTGTATTCAGGATTAATAAATAAATAGCATACTACAGCCCTCTCTGTATTTTTCCCGAGTGACACATTTTAAGTGCAAGTCTGGCACTATTCTATGTTTGTCTTATTGTCAGCAAATCCCACGAAAAGACCAAAAGCAACAGTGTTTGTTTCTTCGTACTCTCTGACCTACTTACAACAGTGATCTCCGGCTTTTTCCAAATATTACTGTATATAATTGTTGGTTGGATTGCCATGAAATTTTGTACACATAGTTATGGATGGCCCCTCCTCTGACTTTTCATCTTGTAGGCTACCATCATCAGGTCAAAGTTTAAATGTTTTCGTTCCTCCAAAACCTTGATTCATGACCAATAACCTTCAAAACTGAAGATGTTCTAAGACGTTTTGTGTTTAGTGCAAAATGTCAAATGTTGGCATGATAACAAGCTAAATTTAAAGGGGGGTAGCAGTATGTTAGCATTGTTATTGTGAGTATGTTAGCATTGTTATTGTGAGCATGTTAGCATGCTGATGTCAGCATTTCCCACTGTGCCTATAAGTACAGTCTCACAGAGCTGCTAGCATGGTTGCAGTAGCCATGTTAATAGTTTTACAGCAAAGAAGCTGTGTAACAGTGTATTAGCGTAATAAGGTAGGCTTTGGCAACACAGGTAGCATTTTTTAACAGGATCAAGTCCTTATTGGTTTTGGTCTTGGTTCAATTTAACAAAACTGTAGAGCTGATAAAACCCTTAAGCCTTTAAATCAGTAAATTGCAGGGATTTAAAAATATGTACTGACAACACATTTCAGTGGCAGTCCAATTTCCCTCCCCTTGAAACAGCTTGTCTTTAAAGTCTGAGCTACACATCAACATGTATTCTCATTTGATAGAGTGGCAGTATAAGTGAGAGTACATGCAATGATTAATGGGTGAGTTTAGATTTATTTTAGCATATGGGGCTCCATATAATAATCCACCCAATAATCCACCTTTCTCTCATGTTCCTCACTTCCAGTGCTGCCATCTTTAAACAACACTGTCATGATGCAGATGATGTTTAAGTCTCTATCAAATAATGGGCTGTGCCCCTCTTATAATCTGTTCCCAGATTGTGCTGTGATCACCAGTGCGTGTCAGTGCCGTCACAACAGTGATGCTGCATTTCTTTCCCCTCACGACCTGCTGTCTGATGACAAACCACATCAGTTACTGAATGTGATAAATGCATCAGATGCTGGACAGCTTGTTTTGTAGCAGACTAGTGACTCCACAAAGGGCACATTTATTCCCAAGTGAGGCAGTCAATGTGATTACCATTTGCTGTTGTTTGAGATTGATTTTATTCAGGCTCTCAGTGGTGGTGGTGGTGGTGGTCTATGCCTCAGTGGACTCTCCAGCTGCGGTGTAAAACAGAATATTTTATTGATCCATTTCCTTCTTTCATGGCTCTGTGCGAGAACTATAGAATATTACTGTTAGGTTATAAGAATTCTCTTTACTGATTTATCTACTAAACTGAAATTAATTCAGACAGAACACAAAGCAAAAAGGCAGTATGAGATTGATAACAGATTTTATGCTAGGAAGAACAAATTGAGCATTAAATTGAGTGATTTTTACTGTGGGAAATTCACCTCTTCACTGTCACTGTGTCTTCTCTCTCCCCACGGCATTTATAGCAGGAAGAATATCCCTCAGGTGTCTGTGACCTTTGTAACTGACTCATGACACCTGAACAAAAAGTTTGTAATATCTACATCTTTCAATGGCGTGCTGAATGTCAGGCCTGGGTCAAAATGGTTTAGCATGATCATGAAATTGAAAAGATATCATAAAATATCACCTTTAGATAAAGCAAATCAGACAGAAATATTATCATAATGTCCGTGACTAAAGAACAGCCTGCCTGTCAAATGTGTGAGGTTTTCTCTTCAGATGTGTTTGCATATTATTCACATCGATTTCACTTTTTTTTTCTCCCCCAAGTCAAGAAATAAAATGAGTATGAGTGCAACAGAGTATTAATAATTCTAGCAGAATATTTAGAGTTAGTGAAGATGCTTGTGCATGCAACTAATGATTTTCCAGAGATGAATCTGCCAGTGATCTGTTCTGGATTAATTGAAATGCTTGTTTTGCTCGATGGTCTGGAAAAGTCCAAACCTGACTTGCAAATTGATTTCCTGTCAGTCAACTAATTGATTAGCTGAGTCTGAATTTAGTTCTATGTAGAGTTACACTTTGATTTAAACATTGCAAATATCAAGATAGGATTCGTTTTTTTTAGGACTGGAGTTGTTTTTTTTTAAAAATCTTATTTTAGACGATTTACATGTTTCTACTGGCATCATACTTGTGTATTGATTATTGGCACACTTTTTTGAGCCAATGCCTGGCCTGGTAATCAATAACACTGCTGATCTAGATGCACCTAATTTGGACTGCAGGTGTGGGTTGCTGACTTACGCCATCACACTACAGCACCTACTGTCATAAAACACTTTGATCCGTGTTGTTATTGGTCTACAGCAGCTACAGCCTGCAGTGCTCTCACACACAGCGAGAGTGTGATTCATGCAGTTTGGTTTATTTTGCACCTCATAATTTGACTGACGCATCCTTTGTGCTCTCCATAACAGCATCAAAGATGGCTCCTGACTTTAAAACATGCTGCTGTAGCTGCTGCTCTTTGGTGGCAATAAACACCACACAGCTACCTCTTGTCCTTGCATCCTATCAACAGTCATTATTTCCCTCTTTCTAGCTTTAAACTATATCCCAGTGAACAGACAGGACTTTAAATGAAACCACCTCAATGACAGCATAATGATGCATTAATATATTGGCCTAATTGTTAATCTAATAACCTAAGACAGAACATTGGGATCAAAGGAGATGTAACGTTTATTGGGTGGACAGACGAAAGAAAAGGGCATTCTCATGTGAGGAGGCATCTAGTCAAAAGTGTTGCATGCATTATGGATCAGCACACAGTCGCACACACAAAGGCCGCTGTATCAGTTCTCAGGGGCCAGTCTGTGGCAGAAATCTAAAGGGGTTGAGGCATAGGCTAATCAAAAACAGAGACGGCCGTGTCTTAATCACAGACTCTGTAAGGGTAAACCACCTGGGGCAAAACTGGATGTTTCTGTTCCAGATGATGTCTCTGATGTTATTTTAAGATAGAGAAGAACAGATTGTTCTTTTCAGGACCATAATAAGTATAAAATAAGCTTCTCCGAGAGCTATTCTTACAAAGGCTCTCAGCTGGTCTGAACCACACAACTACAACCACAGTAGTTTATTTAATAATTCAAGACCATTTAAAGCCATATTTTACATACTGTAAATCTAAATTGATTTGCTTTAGTGAAAAAGAAAAAAAGGAAATTATTCATCCCTTCATTACAACACCGACGTAGTGTTGTGCAAGTTAGGAACTTTGCGGCTGTTGGCTCATAGTCTTACCCTTTAATATATAATGACTTCTTATGATCATCATTCACTCAGATATTTCCCAAGACTGCTCAGTTGCATGCTCACCTGCATGTGTCATCTCAAATTCATTGGCAACGTGGTTGACTTTTGAACATTTTTAAAAATTATTTTCAGACCCGGCAAGCACAATTTGTATAAAAATGAGAATTTTTTTCCCTTTCCTTTTCCATATAATGCTTTTTTAGAAGTAGAGTTGTTCTTTTTAAGCCCACTCACAACAGCAAACCACACACTCACTGCGATTCCCGGACTCTCTGCCTCACCTCAAAATTTCACTGAGTTAGACATTTCAGCAGACCCATTTCACCCGGCATCTCATGCTGAAAGGTAATGAAGGCAGTGCATGCTGCTCATGTCAAAGGTATGCCCTCTGATCTGCTTCCCTTGGGCGCAATTTTCAGCCTGCTGATCAGAAGGGTCATATGTTTAACTGTTTAACTGCATCTTTGAATCTGAAACTGCATAAATTTTGTCAGCTAAAATATGGTATTTTCAAAATCTGACTTCTTAAGTCTGCTAGCTTGTATTCAGTTTTGGCGTGCTTCTACCTGAATACATGGCTGGGGCTCTATTTTCCGAGTAGCATTGATGCACAGTATTATAGTAGGTATAGTAAATTAATAAATTAATAAAGTCCCTGCGGAAATCAAGCAATCTGAGAAGAAAGCAAATAAGCGTATTTCCCAAAATGTCCAACAACCGTATTGCTTGTCGTACTCAGAGCTGACACGTGTAAAAAGTACTGTCAGAACAGGCTAATAAGAATTATGTTATGTTGGGTACTGATTCTTCAACAACTGGACATTAAACTACCTTTGTTTGCAGAGGTTGAAGGCAGAAAACACACAGAAAATAAAAGAGGCTGCTTCTCCTTGAAACTTGCCACAGTGGAATTGGATTGATATTCTTGGGTAAGTGTAAGAAAAATGATTGCTGATATTTTAGCACGATGACCTTATTTTAAATCTTTTGATCTTTTTGGTTATATTAGTGTACTTTGATCGCCCAACGGCCTAATGATTTGGCAGCATTCTGAGCAATAATCTTCTAATCTTAAGATTATTGCAGTGTACTGCATACTTTTCTTATTATTATTATTTGGAATTTAACCATTTAATCTTTGGTTACTTGACTCTAATTCTGCAACTGGAGGTTGGATGTCTGAGCAGGCTTACACTGTATGGTGGGCAATAATTTTAGAGTTACTTAACTTCCCCTGCACTCCACCATAAATAAGAGGTTTTTTTTGTTTTTTGTGTAGTATAAGGGACTAGAGCTAGCATTTCACTGTATAACCTTGTGTTGTAGAATGATTAACTTTTAACCTTCAAATAATATGTGTTTGTTTCTCTTAAAAATAGTTTTAACCATGCTAGCAGCAGTCAGTCGATCCACTTTGGTCCAGACAGACTGAAATATCTCAACAACTACTGGATGGTTTAACACCTGTACTTTGTGTTTAGTGATATTTGGCGAACATTAGTTTGCTAAAATGCTAGACTAAGATGGCCTGCAAAAGATTAGCATGTTAGCATTGTCATTGTGAGCATGTTAGCTGCATGTTATTATGCTAGCATTTAACTTAAAGCGCCACAACACTGTAGGCTACCCTCAGAGCCGCTAGCATGGCGGTGTCTATATTAAAGCTAAAAGGAAAGCAAAGTTGTGATGTACATCATAATGTATGCTCTACGATTACACACATAATTAGTGTGACTATTTTTTGTACTTATAGATGTAGATATAGGGAAACACTCTGTTTTCTCTTGTTTTTTGGTGAGGGTGGAAGAGCAAAGGAAGCTCCCCTTTACAAAAGTAGAAATTCTGCTCATACATAATTAAAATTGCTCGATTTAGAACAAGCTGTTGAGTTCGCTCCATTTATGATTCATGCTAAGCATGAGGCCCAATTTTGTTTTGGGTTCAGCAAATAGGAAGAAAACAAGTTCAGATAGCTTCCCAATGGGGATGAGCTTTTCTTGGAGCAGGTTTGCAGATAGCATCATGTTGGAAAAAAGTTTGGCTGGGTGAACATGAACACTGTGTTCCATCAGACAAAGTGAAAATCTAACAGCCGCCAGCTTATCTGAAGGAACCTTTCAACAACAAATACACAAGCTAAAAGTACTGCTAATGTGTTTATAAAATTGTTAATGTGCATTAAAACATGGCTATTTTAGCACTGGTCTTGTTGGTTAATAAGAAAATAGTTTAATACTAAAATTGCTCTTCTTCATATCATATTCACTGTGGTTTTCTCTGCCCTAAAGGTGAACAAAACAAGAATCCACACACAAATTGCCTATTTAAGCCCCCATCTTCCATTTATTCCACTTTATTTGCTCTGTGTCAGTGAAAGCCCTGTTCTCACCTTCCCTATATTTTCCAAATTGCTGTATGATCCTGTCAGTGAGTGTACCAACAGAAGGGACAGGACTTTGTCATTTTCTGCTCTCCAGCCAAAAAAAGGAGATATAAGTGCTTAATCAATGACAGATGCCCTAAACCCCATGGAAGATAAATCAGCGACATGTGCATTATGAAAGCCTTTCACAGGAAAAAAACAAACAGGGGATCAATACAAAACACACCTCAAGGCTCTCATACTTTCTCCAATATGCCCACCAAAAAACCATAGTGGGTAATACAAAATTCCATTTTCAGCTTGTGGAAAGAAAATGAAGTCAAGAGTTAGAGAAGTGATGGCTGCGAAGAGAGGTAAATAATTAGACTCCATTGTGTAACTAGGTTGCAAAAAGTTAACCACCAGTGAAAGAAACAAAAATATGGAAATTAAAATGCTTGAAATAGTGTCAAATAACAGACGTCAATATGGGTCTCTGACTGTGTCCTTGAGATCATAAAAAAGATGCTCTTTGTGACTTCCCTTTTCAAACATGGCAGGCTCTGAAACAAAATACATTAGACGACCCAGAGAGCTCAATTTCTGTCTTCTGCCATCAATCTTGGTGTTGCTTTGTACTAATCAGTGCACAACCTCATGAGTGTGATTCCTCACAGAAAAAGTACAAAGTTTTGCACATGACTTGAGATTTTTACCACTCATTAACCACATGTAGTGCAAGTGGCGCGTTGTTCCTTGTCACAAATTCTCGAATGAATCGGTTATGTGTGCTGGATTTTACTCATCGTGAATTTGGTTGTGATGCAAAGAAGTTGCACTGGAACTTGCTGCACTGCAGGGCATAGCAGCGAACTTGACCTACTGTTGTCAGTAATTAGTCTTCATTATGTGCTCGCATCCCGTTTAAATTGTACTCATCCACAAGGCTGCAGGCAATGTGAGGTACACAAGCTATGTATGTAAAAAAGATTGCAAAAGACTACTTTAGATGATACACAATACAATCAATATACGTTTATTTTAAGGGAAGCATCTGCCAGTGGAGCCTCTGCTAAAGCGGCCTGATATAAAATGAGTGTAGTCAGGATTAGGGAAGCTTAACGTGTTGCTATCTCCCCAGAGATATTCAATAGAGCAGATTCATTCCCCTGTTAAGTGAGATAATAAAAATCCTCCCTCATTTCACTTAATTGAAGTCTTCTTCAACTGTCTGAATTTTTCTTCAGGCTAAATCAGAAAAACCCTCCATGGATTTCTCATGGCGAGTTTATGCACCGTGAATGGTGAAATGAAGAGACACTGCACTATTTCCCCCCAGTTTCACTGGGGTTCAATGAGCTGTGAGGCAGCGTGGAGTTTATGTTTGGTTGTTTTTTTTTATCTCTCTATTGATTGGATGCTTAAGCAGATCCTTATTAGTTTCATACAATATATATATATATATATATATATATAACAAGCAATTTTACAGAAAAGACTACAAAGACCAATAAAAAGTTTTTAAAGTTTGACATTTTGTTAAATACGTCTAATTACTTTCTTGCCAAGAGTTAGATGGGAAAATTATTACCTCTCTCATGTCTGTGCATCAGTTACGAAGCTTAGCTTAGCTTAGCATGAAGCCTGGAATCTCTGAGAAACATCCGCCTGTGTTACTGAGATGCAACATGATAATTAGCGAGCTTTAGAGGCGCTGCAGATTTGATCACCTCTGGATAGAGCTAAGCTAACTGTCCCCTGGCTGTAGTGTCATATTTAATGGACGGACATGAGAGTTGTATCCACCTTCCCATCTTTCGCTTGGCAAGAAAGCAATCAAGAGTTACAGTTACAGCGACCGTTTTTGTGAAGATGGTTAACATGGATGTATTTATTGCATTGAAGAAAATTCAAGCAATACTATTTGACATTTAATCATTCTGAATTACACAGAAATATGGCAATCCCAGGTAGTTATATGCCAAAAAATAGTGGTAGTGAAATGCACTCAAGCATTCACATTAACTATGTAATGTGACATTTCTTTATTTTAATGTGCGTTAGACAACCAGTGTGTCCTCAAAACCGCATTCTTTTGTTTCAACTATAGACCCATTATCTATGTATCTTCTGCAAAGTTGACTTTCTTTGTTTGTTAATAAGATAATAAAATAGTCTTACACTATACCGTAACCTTAATAGGCCAATTATATCCCTTAACGGCCATATTCCCTGCTGTCTGGTTAATGGTGATTGTGAATAGCTTAGTAAAGCAAATGTTGACATAGTTAATTACCACAGCATCACAAATCACCTTCCAAAGTCACAGTCATCTTACACAGGCAGTGGCAGCTTGTGCCAGTATGATATATTAGGCTACCAGGTGATGGTCCTGTTGCATTGCCTGGGGGTTAAACTCAACAATCTAATTTTAGTGCTTTCAACTTCCCCCATCTTGAAGTCACCATAAATGCCTGCCTCCCTGCCTTTCATCAACATATGCCACCAACCCTTTACTTTCATTGGGGGTTGTTTTACATCAGCATTCAGTGCATTTGTCTTCCCTTCAGCAAAATGGATCGCTGCGCTTAACGTATGAAAGTGATGGTTAAAGTGATCTTCCTCAAGACAGACAGATATGCATCGTGGGCTGTTTGGAACAAGTAGTGAAAAGGCTGCTGCACACAAAAAAGAACCACCGGGTCTCATGAGAGTATTCTTGGAGCTAATGAGAGGCTCCCAGAGAGGATTATGGGGATCCCAGTCACTTCAAGCCTGACACCGAATAAAACAAACCGCCCAGAATCTATTTGCAAATGTGGGACAAACAAAGATGTTGCAAGTGTGCCTGTAAATCGGCAGTGTAGCAGGAGGTAAACCCCAGCTTTAAACATGACCATAATGACAGTTTGTGTGTGATATGAAGTGCATTTTAAAATGATGCATGTTGGGAGATGGGGAATGAAAGCAGAACATGTTTGCAGCTCTCTGTTTCATTCATTACAGCATAGCCTAATTCAGAAAGGAAAATCAAATATTCATCTTAAAGTGGATGGGTTTTAATCCCATGATGATGCCGATGACTTGACCGACGCACATCCCTTCGTCTTCCCTTCTGAGAGATGACGAATACGCGCGGGTCTGGGTGGGGAGCAGTCTTGGGGAGGAGGAGTAGAAACCACTGGCTGTGACAGTGACAGTTGCTTCTCTCGCCGTCTCTCTTCCCCGCCTTCGCTTCAGCTTCTTCATCATCATCACCATCATCCTCAGCAGCAGCAGCAGAGGCAGCGTTCATCGACAGCGTGGAGAAGAAACAAGCAAGCACGCATCTTCAAGAGGCGCTCCACTCGAAAGGGAAGATGGGGGAATGGCAGTTGACCGAATGTAAGGACCAAGAAATCAAACGAGGTCTTCCTTTATGATACAAACCCGGGTTTTTGCATCAATAGGAACTATTAAAAGAATAAACGGTAAGATATATCCTGATATGTATATATATTTTTGCTACATTCTGCAGCCTATTTGCAAAAAAAAAAAAAAAAAACTTAAAAATGCCAATAACGATTTTACAAAATGCAGGTTGGAAATGCACTGTCTTTGTGCCAAATTAAACTAGTCTAGATTTTAGTCATTTGCATGACAAAATTGCACTCATCCACCTAAAAGCCAATCCTTCAGGGGAAATTAGTATTTTAGCTCAATTCAAAATTCTGGAAATATGATTTTTTTGATGTCGAAAGATAATAAACCGTCGTTAAATTGGCTTCAGGTGTCTTTAATAAGGCGTAAAAAGACAAAATAGACACTTAATGGATCCTGAGGGGAAAACGTTTCCTTTTATATTAACATCCCACCCCCTAACATCATACTATCATTGTTCATTATTAAGGATCGAGTCATATTAATGTATATTTTAAAAAGGAGGCGCAACCGCATGTAAGAGGAGAGAAAGCAAGAGTAGCTTCCTGCCCCCTTGTGGTTTTGATTCATGCTGCGTCCTAAAGAACTGAGAGTGAATGGAGAATAATCTTGCAAAGATTTACCATTAATAATATCATTTGTTCCTGATATTTATAGGTTTTTCTTTTTATATCACCAAATTTGTTGATTTTTTTTTCTTTTTTTTCTTTTTTTTTTACAACGTGGTGATTTCACCCTCAAGTCAAATCTTGCTATTTAAAGGAAGCATCAGAAATCTCACGACTCAAGGAACCCCTCAAACTATACAGCAACATTTAACCTTTTCACACAGTCCTTTTTCCAGGGTTTGCTTACTTATGGTGTGCAACTCCATTCATCTCTTAAGTGGCCCACATTCAAGTATTGTCCCCTCTGTGGCTTCCTGTTATGTAATGTCATCCCCATCAGACTGGATCAGCCTCAGAATGTTTGCTGCTTGGCTTATATGAGCTTGCATGGGATATGGGATTTATATATACAGTATATATATAAAGTGTGAGCTTAGGCAGAGTACAGAGGTAAGAGGGATAGGGGTGATAAGTGTGTGCTTTATCGGTGTGCATGCATGAGTGTGTCAACATATGTGTGTTTTGTATGTGTGGGTGTGAGGGGTGGATACTGAGAAAGCAAGTGATGAATTTCTCTCTCTTTTTAGAAAAGCTCTGTTTTGAATAATAAGGGAAACGCAATTAGACATTTGAATATTTATAGCACAATAACACTGCAATGATTTTTTTTTTTTGGGTCATTTTTCAGATTACCCCTTCTGACGTATAAAGAAACATGGATGTATCTTCATCCTCACTGCAGTACGGTTCAAAAAAACGGGTTAAAATTCACCCAGACACGGTGACAGTAAAATATGCCACTCACTTCCCGCAGCCTGGCGATGAAGGGTATGATGACGCACCTTCTTTTGAAGACTTTGGCGCCTTCGCGGAGGCCAATGTGGGAAAGAGACTGGTGTCAGACAGCAAAGGTGGTAGGACTTTCTTTGGAACCATGGAGACTCAACCTAAGAATCCCAATGTGCAAAAAGACAAGGGGGTTGGGGGCCAGCTGGCCAGCTTCGGCGAGGCAAATGTGTTGGCCTCTAGGGTGACCTGGATGGCCTTGTTTGGGGCAGCAGTGGCTCATGGTTGTGTGGCGCTGATTACTCGTTTAGCAGCCGACCGCTCTAAAGTGCCCTCCCTCGAGCTGCTCTTCATCCGCTCTGTGATCCAAGTGCTATCCATCCTGGTGGTCTGCTACTACCATGAGGCCCCCTTTGGCCCTAAGGGCTACCGGCTGCGTCTCTTCTTCTACGGCGTGTGCAACGTAATCTCAATCACCTGCGCCTACACATCTTTTGCCATAGTACCACCCAGTAATGGCACCATCATGTGGCGTGCCTCCACCACGGTCTTCAGTGCAATACTGGCCTTCCTGTTGCTGGATGAAAGGCTGGGCTACACAGATGTGGTCACAGTGGTGGGAAGCGTGTTCGGTCTGTGCCTGGTCATGGTGCCAAACGTAGCAGACGAGGAGAAGTCCAGGCTGGGGTTTTGGAAGGAGGCCTTTGGCTACACAATGACAGTGATGGCTGGCTTGACTGCTGCCCTCTCCATGATCGTCTACAGAGCCATTAAGGAACGTGTCAGCATGTGGACGGCACTCTTTACCTTCGGCTGGACGGGCACAGTATGGGGTGCCTCCACCATGTTTATAATGCAGGAGCCCATCATTCCTCTGGATGCGGAGACCTGGGGCTATTTAATTGGGATCTGTATCTGCTCCACCGTGGCATTCCTCGGAGTCTACTATGCTCTAAACAAGTTTCATCCAGCCTTAGTCAGCACCGTGCAGCACCTAGAGATCGTGGTTGCCATGTTCCTCCAGCTCATTGTTCTGAGAATGATCCCGTCTGTCTACGACGTCATCGGAGGCCTCGTAATCATGATCAGTGTGTTCACCCTGACAGGAGTCAAGCTGTACAGGGTGAGCAGGGCCATTCGGCAGGATTATCAAGAGATCCTAGACTCACCCATCAAATGAAGTTTTGATATGTTTCACTCTATTTGTTTACAATGTTGCTTGGTTGTGAAATTTAAAGAATGTCTGGATCTTCATCTGATGATTTTGTATTGCTGTGTTGTTGGAAGGGTGCTAGTTGTGTAACTAATGTCTTAATATTTGTGTGTGAAATAAAAAGTCAAATGTAATATGGTGACCGTTTGCCCCTGATAGTACTGCTTTAATGTCAAATTGTGTCAAAGACCAAAATGCCAGCAGAGAAAATAAGGGTCAGTTTAATTTTTGTGATTTATTTTGCTCCAACATTTGAAACCACGTTGAATCTGGTCTTTGTTAGTGGCAGTGTAAGATGATCATTTAAATGATATGCACATTTTCTAATAATATGACCAAGGTGTGGTGTATCCCTCTGTTGTTACACTGCCACACTTGTCACACTATGTAAATGTCAGCCCAGAAATCATACTACATTCAAGGAATGAAAGAATAAAAAGAAATACCACCCACGTTTCATAAAATAACTGGTATTGCTTTTCTTAGCCTTAATCTGTTGCTTGCCAAGATGGTGTAATTAACTCAAATAAAAAAAACTATTATAGAGGAGCCAGCATATGACTTTATGTGCTAGGACACAGGCCTTGTCATGTAGCATAGGATTATTTAAATGTAATCTTAATTTACAATGAGATTCCTCACTTTTACGGGAAAATTAGCAACCCACCATATACAATTTCTTCCCGACAATATCTTGTGCACAAACTGCACTTTTCAGGGCTTCTCACGTATATTCTGGCCCCAGCAGCTGCTTGATATTTAACACTGGTGATTACATCCTTGGACAATGCTTCTGTTTACTTTCAGACGCATATCAATCTAATGCCCAGAGGCAGGTGCACAGTATTGAATTAAAGTCGCCTTTAACAACATGAGACTGTGCTTTTTCTGTAGTGGACGATTCAGTGGCTCACCAGTTTCCTTGTTTCCTTTCTCTGTGTAGAAAACCAAGTCAGGACAGTCGGTGTCTGTGATTCCCCCCCTAGGCAAAGCAAAAGTGATGGAATGAAATAAAGATACAATAATGATGCAGAGTGGATGACAGAGGACATGTTGCATGTTGCATTCAAAGCAGACACACATGGTTGTTTCACCAACAGCCCAGCAGGGGGCATTCACAATCCACTTCATTACTCAGTCAAAGTTAGCTGCAGTAATGGGCCTAGGTTAACAATATTCAGATAAGGGCTGGTCTTGTATAAAAACAATTTAAACACATGAAATAACACACAACTTCAGCCAAGCCCTTTTCATGTAGTGAGCAGAAGCAGAAGAAGAGTTAACAGACAGATTTATGCTCATTTTACACACAGTATCACCTGATAAAGTGTCATAAATTTATGACACTGTTGAATGTTTGACATATTTCTATTGAAGTTGGAAACAGCCTTGTGGTTATGACCACACACAGAGATGTTACTGAAATCCTTATGTGTGATGACAATCTGCTATCAGTGATGTCGCAGTCAAAATGGTGAGTAAACTGCAAGCTTCATTCATTTACAGTTGAATAATCACCATCTTAAACAAATAATAATGTGAAGTTGTCTTTTACTTTGAAAACACATTCTGTCTGTCATGTAACCTTTTCTTTAAAAACACTATGTTCGATAGCTAAAGTTTATTTTTCCACACTAAAAAGGTGAATAAACTGAGATAAAGTGTGTTTAGTCTCCTTTTGTGTGCGTTATATTAAAGTCTTGTTTTGAGATGGGGTTTTGGGTGGAGAAAGCCGAATACATGTAGAGGAGGCCCATCTGTTTGAGCAGGAAACAGACTGCATCCTGCAGTGAGCTGCACAACCTTCCAAATTACTCTGCATCCCTCTTCACCACAGACATGTTTATTAGAAGTATAGCCTACCATAATTTCCCAGGAGGGGCCTGAAGGGAATTTAATGATGAGATATTGTATGTGTGTGTGTGTGTGTGTGTGTGTGTGTGTGTGTGTGTGTGTGTGTGTGTGTGTGTGTGTGTGTGTGTG
>JBBPCS010000002.1:5330600-5351430 GCA_037974645.1 Hollardia meadi
GGGGGGGGACTTTTTATTTGTATTTTTATTTTTTAACCTACTACTGACCACTACTACTGTATATAGTTATGCCAGTCATTGTTGAGTTATTTGAACCATTTTGTTTCTGTACAGGATTCTTAACCCTTTTCAGAATACTGTATTTGGGCACCAAACTGGCAAACTGTGGACTTGCAGTGTATACTGTTAACCTCAGTTCTACTCGTCTTCGCGTGGTTGTGTTATGTTTAGAGTGGTGGTCTGGACAACATTGCAGCCTGCTGGTAAGATGGACTGTCCCATAATTAACGATTTCCAGCTTCAGTCCTAATAATTGAATCCTGTCTGAAGTGAAGTCATTGTAACTGTGTGCCTTTTATACCATATGCAGGGTTTTTTGTGTGTTCGAGATGATGGGTAGCCTCGAGCCCGCAAATCCAAATGAAACCATATTTACGCTATCAGTACATCATTTCAGCTAGTCCTTCATACTATTTCCGAAATACAGTTCCACTTTTTGTATTTTACACCACATACACCAGATAACCCATCCTGTCTTCTTGTTTGCAATCAAATGTGTATCAAACATTTAGCCTCTTGTCAATATCAGAATGCTGCTGGATGCAACTTGAAGAAATCCAATTATTTGAAGGACCAAAGATTGTCCCCCAAGTTCAGCTTCAATTAACTAACAAACCTGGATGAATATCAAAGAAAGCGCCTGCCAAAATCAGTCACTGTCAGTTGAGCAGAATGCAGCTGTGTCCACTAGTGAAGACTGTGACCTTGCTCTATAAGTACCAATAGTCTGGTAAGATACAAGCCTCTGCTACACTATAAAAGGAAGCACAATCTCAGTGGATCTTCGCTGTAAATGATTGGCAATTAATCTACAAACCTGAATTTAAAAAAAAGTTCGGATGCTGTGTAAAATGTAATTAAAAAGAGGATGCAATCATTCACAAAGGAACTGTGTTTAGCGAAGTGTTCCGGAGCCCATTTAATAAAATCCTTCACACAATTGTATTTAACAAAGTGGTTAACCTCCCCTCATCCTTGCTTGTGAACAAGGATGCCCCTTTCATACCCAATCATGATGCTATCACCAATTAACCTGTTTTACCTGTGGAAATGTTCCAAACAGGTGGTTTACAAAACTCAATGAAATTGATGAGGTAAAAAATAAATATATATTGTCTTTGTACCGTTTTTATTGGGTATATGTCAAAAAGCATAAGCAAATTACCACATTCTTTTCTTTTCTTTTTTTTAGTTCTACACAAACTTTTTAGAATCAGGCTTGTACAACAGCATGATTAATGGGCCCTCAGAGAAGCAGATGACCTCAATAACCTGTATCTTCTCCCAGTCTCATCCACTTATGGTTGTGCAGGCAAATCCCAAAATTCCCTTTATTACCTCGGCTTAGATTGAGTATCTATTCAAATGCAGTGGTGTTTGGTTCTATGCTTTTTTAAATGCAAAGTGTTCGTGTGACTGTAGCAGGAAGCACCAAATAAAATCACTGACAAGGGACACTGATAAGGGCTGTGTTACCTGGCCAGAGAGATAAAATATTAAGCTCTCACTTGTCCCCATTCTCTGCTGGAGTTAAAATATACTTTATTTATGCAGGGTTGACCCCTAACCTTTGTTTGGAGCCAACTAGGTCACTTCCAACTGTGCACAGAATACAGCCTGGGGCTTGCACCTGCACGAACATGTTTTTTTTTCCTCAACGTGGTATTTTACCAGTAGATTCTGTCTGTCTTCATTGTTGTATCATTTTAATCACTGAAGAGACGTAAGCCGTTTGTGTTGGTGTGTGTGATTTTATTTGGGCCAAAGAAACTTCAACTTATTTGGCTTTTCATCTATATGTAGAATATATTTATATTTATAGATGTATATAGATGTTTTGATCTTATCTTTTTTTGCAGTTCTCTCTTTGAGTTATCTACACTGCACAGAGGCATAACTAGACCCTTGTCTCCACGTACAGACATCAGCTCTTAACACCCTGTCTGGAGTCTGTAGTTATGTACAGTGTGTGTGACTAATAACAGGGTCTACCTGGAAGCAATTTGGCGTTTGACTCTCAGCACTACCATGAAATTTGTCTGCACTCCCTGAGTCACGGACACTTTTCAGTAACAACTAATCTGTGGTGAAACAGATTCAGTATGGCCTTGTGACAAATTAGTCACGTTTCTCACTCGGTAAACAAACACACACGGTCCTGGAGACTACACCCTGCCTTCCTGTATAATTTCACCTAGCTGACTTTGGATTGTACAAGCAATAGCCTTGCAGATGTAATCAGAAATGGTCCCTACTTTGGTCTTCTCACTGTGTCTGGTATCAGTGCCTGCCTCAGCTTCTGTCTGATTTGCCTGCATCATCAGTTAGGTCATAGATCTGTAATAATAACAGTAATGTCATATTAACTTTGCAAGAACTAGCAAAAAGGTGGACTGTTGCTTTCCTCATTTCTGCAAGTAATGTATAAATGGATCAAACCGTGAGTATTAGAACTGCTTTCTGGTCTCTTGGAAAGCTGGATGAAGGTGTGATTTCTCCACTGCAAGCGACATGTGTTTCATACAATCGTTAGCATGCCAGGCCAAGTGGAAATTCTTGTCCGGTAAGACGATGACCACAGGCTTGCCAAAGCTTGGCCTCCGGGTTCCATAACTCAGCAAAAGGCTAAAGGGCCTGGTAATCCCCCTCTCGGTTAGCCTCTGGGCTGTTTACAGTTGGCGCCACTGAATGCAGCGCGTACGCCAAAAGGTTTGACTGCCCTTCTGATGAAATTCACCCTGTGGTCATTCCCTGTTTGACTGGCTGAAATGTAGCTCGCAAACAGAAAGCGAAAGCCTAGTTCTCTGCACAACCACAGTTGCTAAAGTCTTGATAAATATGACCTTTTTAAATTATCCCCGCTGTATGCTGAAGTCACATGGTCAGCAAAGTGGGGTGCTTGGAGTGTAATGGGTGTTGGGAGGGATGAGGGTAGTGGGGAGTTTTTGTGGAGAGGGGAGAGTAGAGCTAAAAAAAAGAGTGCTGGCAGAAAAGGTATCCAGCTGCTGCGCAAGGCCACAGGTGTCAGATCAGACGAGGTGATTAGCCCGACGTAATTATCAGCATTGAAATGTGACTGAGCCCTTGTGTGCATTTTGTAATTAATTTTAATGTTAAGTGGCAGCAGTTTGATAGACAAGTGTACATTTTTTTGTTACCACAGGATTTATAGTCGTATGTCAAAATAACCTTTCATCCCGCTTTTTCAACCACTCCACCATTGCTTTTTTTGTTTCCTCAGCACCTAAGCCTAATCCCCAAGAATGTATTTGGAGTGTGTGTGTGTGTGTGGGGGGGGGGGACTGTAATGTGGAAAAGGAATGATTTTTAGCCCTACTTACCCACCCTCCCTGTATTTCAGCACAACCCCTAATGCTTATTATCACTGCGTGGTATTTGTCTGGGTTTTCTTTCTCTTTCCTTAAATTTTCAGATGTGTATTTTTAATGGTGTGTGTGGATTTTGTTTTTCTGTTGAGACTTGTTCCACATGAGTAGAAGGATGTAAAATTTTAAATTCAATGGAATGGAAAAATTGTGTTTTAGTAAAATGGTGACTGTTAAGTTGACACAGAAAGACCAAAAGGGCTGTTTATCTGCTACTTCAGCTGCATTGTAATAAGGTTTCTGATGATTTCTCTGTTAACTCTTACACCTTTCCTTGATTATTTTCTGTAGGAATTGGGAAAGTGAAGAGCAGAAAGGGAGGGATGAGAGACACAGCCTCCAATGCAGACACAGACATGTATGCCGATAACGGTGAGCGGCTATATGACCTCAACCTGCCCGCCTTGGTCAAGTTCAGCTACACAGCAGAGCGTGAGGACGAGCTCTCGCTGGTGAAAGGCACGCGGGTGGTGGTGATGGAGAAGTGCAGCGATGGCTGGTGGCGCGGCAGCTACAATGGACGCTCCGGCTGGTTTCCGTCCAACTACGTGACGGAGGACATGGACGGAACGGCGGGGGGAGGGGGCATGGGCGGGCTAGGAGACCCAGCCGGATCACTAACAGAGAAGCTGGCGGCTGTGGTGGACAGCACCACGAATGGGAACAGAGTGCTGCATACGGTCCAGGCGCTCTATCCTTTCAGCTCAGGCAATGACGAGGAGCTAAACTTTGAGAAGGGTGAGGTGATGGAGGTCGTGGAGAAGCCCGAGAATGACCCAGAGTGGTGGAAGTGTCGCAAAGCGGACGGACAGCTGGGCTTAGTGCCTAAAAACTACGTCACTGTGCTGGACTCCATCTCCCATAAACACGCAGCAGGGTCCGCTGGACCACCCACACCTGACTGTGACTACATCTCGCCCTCGGGCAGCGGGCACTTCGCAGGGAAGGAGTGGTACTACGGAAAGGTGACGCGCCACCAGGCGGAGGTGGCGCTCAACCAGAGAGGCATAGAGGGAGACTTCCTCATCCGAGACAGCGAGTCATCGGTCAGTAGCCTGCACCTGCTTACCAAACATTCTTTGATTTGTTACACATGGTTTACAGCACTGTGATGAGATATCCTGAGAAGAAAGTTGACAGTTGTCAGAAGAACATTGTAAAATCTCAGAATGCTGCATGAAATGAGACAGAATACAGTAGCTGGTGCAACATTTCTTGAGTGCCAGTTTTGAAAAAAGAAAAAAAACATTCTTCCTCCTCTTTTTAGATTTTTCAATACATAGAAGTGTCATCAGTACTCAAAATTGATATTTGAATTGAATTGTCTCAAATTGATATCGTACAGTATGACTTAATTTGACAAGTCTTGCATAGTGTGATATTCAATAAAACACACAATCGTTTTTGTGTGAAGGCGTCTGTGTGACCACTTATAATAAAACCTTGTATTATCCTTTCTTTCCACAGCCACATGACTTCTCCATCTCCCTGAAGGCGCAGAGCAAGAACAAGCATTTCAAAGTGCAGCTGAAGGAAAACCTTTACTGCATTGGACAGCGCAAGTTCAACTCTATGGAAGAGCTTGTTGAACACTACAAAAAGGCTCCCATCTTCACCAGTGAGCAGGGAGACAAACTGTACCTGGTCAAGGCCCTGGCTGCCTCCTGATCCCTCTCTGTCACACACAGGCACGCACACACACACACACACACCTATACACCGTTAACTGCATATAGAAATATATATATATATATACATACACATACAGATACTTAAGCCAGAACACACACTAACATTTAAACTCCCAGCCTGAGGACTTAACACATCATCAGGACTTAAATACCCGATTTGTGAGCATTCCAAGAGGAGGTTTGGAAAAAGCTTGGGAGAGACACGGAGCGATGGAGAGGGGAGACAAAAAAAGACTATGGACTCCTGAGAGCTGACTACAGACCTCTTGGTCGCCCATTTTAAATTATCCAGATGTGTTAGGTCATAGGCAATGCCATGTATTTCCACCTTGATATCTATTAGAGTTGCATTTAGTTTTGTTTTTTGTCGATAATATATAATCTTTTTTAACAGTTTCTTTTTAAAATGTGATGACTTTTAACTGTGTCCAATACACAACAACCACCCGTGTGAGGCATATTTCAGATGTTTGCAAATTCAGTCTTCTTATTGCAACTCATTTTTTTTATGTTGTCTGTCTTAATTTGTTCTTTATGGTTGTGGACTCACTAATCTACAACTTCTGCTAACTGCTAATCATGAATAAAAATTAAGTGACCAAAATATATTTATTGATAAAATTCTGTTAGATCATGGTTGTAGACATTGGAATATCACACTTTCAAGCACCTGGTTTGTTTGTTTTTTGGAAGATTTTCAATGGTTCCTCTTTTTGTGCAAGGTCAAACAAGTTCAACCTTCTTTTTGTACAACACAACTGCTTGTCTCATATATTGCTGTATCCATATCATGTGAATGTTACAAAGCCAAGGCAGCGCAAACTGTGGGGACTAGAGGCCCCATGACTTTGCATGCATGCACGCAAACAGAATAGTGTTCTCAGACCTTTCACTATATTTCTCAAAAGAGAGGTCAACAGTCTGCATGAGTGATGGGGGGGGGGGTTATCCATGTGTCTAGAGGTCGTGAAGAGTCAAAAAGTATGGTCTGGAGACTTCCTCTCCCTGTTAGTTTGTGACTGACTGCTGATGCATTCTCCCAGTCTTGCCAAAGGGGACGTTTTGCTGGGGAAAAGGAGGAAGGAGGGCAGTGGGGGTGGGTGTATGCTGACAGCAGTGCGACTTCCAAACAAACTCACCAGAGCTGGGAGTGGAAATGGAGGACCAGTGCAGGCAGTCCAGAGGGTGATGTCACTGCTCCTGAATTACTAATCTCTGGAGGGAATGGAGGAATTAAGGGTCACCCAGGGGTCGTGTTGGTGTGGTTGCAACACGTATACATTAAGGATTTTCAGAAAATGACTCCGTATGGCTAAGTTCTGTTAAAAGAAAAGCAAAATGGTTGAAATGCTTGATATCTGGGGATTTATTTTCATGGGAAGGAGTCTCCCGGTTTTGAGGAATCTGGCTTGTTTTTCTAAATGTATGGTCAGTGTCGAGTCAGAATACAATGCACCTACATGTTTTCAGCAGAAACACATGGTTTATATTTACAGTACAGGCCTCTAGTGAATGGGTGTTTGAGTCAAAATAGACCAAGTAGTGTTTGAATGTTTGAAGGGCAGCAAGGGCAGGGAGCCGCTCCAGCAGTGGGCTCAGGGAGATGATGATGATGATGATGATCTCGATGCTTGCGATGATGAGTTCTGCAGCTGTGGCCAGTTGGACCCGAGCACAGAGAAAAAGTGGGGGCAGAGAGGGAGGAAGGTTTTTTTTTTTTTTTTTCAACCAAGGACGAATGGAAAAATGAACCCTAAAGAACAAAAGTAGGATCTAGGGAGGAGACTTGGAGAAACTGTTCCACGGAATAGAATATCTGGATTACCACTCCCAGTCGTGTATGGGTGGGGAAATGAACGGAGGCCAACGCCAATGTTTCATAGCAGAGAATAAAGGATATTTGGATGGCAGTATTTCGAGAGGATTTTAACGTTAGTCAATCACGATGTCAGTCATGCCACAAAGGGCACAAAGCATGGGTGTGAACTTTTTTCTCTCCATTCCCCAGGTGATTAACAGAGCTATTCATACAAGAGCTGTGTGACGACTTGTGGGTTTTCTCAGTTTTGGAGCTGTAAAGGATGAATTACAAACGGTAAAGCAAACGGATTTCAGTTTCATTTACGATGATGGTTAAAATGACAAAATCTAATTCTAGATCTGCAGTACCATTTGAGATCTTAATTTAAGTGAGATTACATTTTTTAAACAGTACAAAAACATTCCAGGATTTAAAAAAAAAAAAAAAAAAAAAAAGCTGTCAGGACTCGAAAAGGTCTTTTTATGATACCTGACAGATTTTACGGTTCAAAATGTAAATCGCAGGATTGTTTCTCAGCATGGCTTGAGAGATTTATTTCAGTTTAACCTGTGACCATTATTTCATGTCAGTGTAGTTGTGACATTCGCGCCTGTATTTCCTTCATTTTCAGTTACCTCCTCTTTTCGTTAATGTCTGTGTTATCAGATAAGTATTTGGATTACAGGAATCCTGTCATTCATTACACCATGGCTGTTGTATCGGTGCCATTTTTTTTTCTGACTGATGTGAGATGTGTGTTTGCCTACAGTAGTAATCAACCGCTCTCAGCAACCCATTTTTTTTGTGTGTGAAATTTCCTCCCTGACTTCCATTTCTGCAGCATCTGCAATATTACGCAGCATCAAAGTGACAAAACGCCAACGCAATGTGCCCGTTTGAAGGATTTAGGAGGAGATTTTAAATGTGCCTTCACAGCTTTCTGTCAACCAAAGGTTTAGTGCCCCCCCCCTTTTTTTTTTTTTTATAAATTCTTTATCTTGTTCCCACTTCTCGTCACCTCCGTGTGCTATTTGGTTAAAGCTTTGCATGTGCGTCGGTTGAGTTTGATCAGTGAGCGACGTCTGAAAACATCCTTAAAGAGAATGGTATTTCCTCATCCATCCATCCATCTCACTTTGTTGACGTAGACTGAAAAATGTCGTCTGACTTTTTTTTGTCATGCATAAAATGCCGATTAGATCATTTTGTGTGTAGTTCTAAGTGACCTTACCTTTGCTGATCTCATCAAGTTTAGCTTCTTAATTGAACAGTGAATGCCTACATGTACAGTATAAAAATATGTGCTGATGTTTATTCAGAAACATAACCCCAGGTGTGATGTAATCATGACCTGAATCTCATGTATGAGCACCTCAAGTAACGGTATCGCATATTGTTGGTTGTGAAGAAACTGTCATGGTCTCAAAGAAAATAGTTTTTTATGTCTGTATGCATTTCATATAAGACTAGTGTAAGACATTCACTTTTGCAGTTTAGCCATTTCAATATGTAAAAAAAAAAAAAAAAAAAAATCCTCAATACTTAAATGTTTTACTTGATATTCAAATACAGAACTACAGTATCTCCCTGCGTAGTGATGAACTGGGATCCTCTTCGTTTTACACCAACAGAGGCCACATGAGTAGAGCCTTGTAGCTGTACAGAAATTATTTTAAATCTGCTTAAAAAGATATGGGAGTCACTTGTGACAGATTATCAAGAGATTGTTCATTGAACTATTTTTCAAAAGAACTACAGTGCAGCTGGAACTCGCTTCTTGACTGCTAAACAAGCCTGAGATAATCTTGAATCTTGATTTCTTGTTAATATTCCGAACAAATGACCCCGTGGTGCTTCTGTGCTGCTTACATTTCTAGGGTGTTCTTTGTCTCACAAAGGTTGTTTTTTTGGGGTTTTTTTTTTCCTGTATGGCAGAGTGAAGAAAAACAGATCCATGCTGTGGAATGATAAAAGGCAGTGCTGTGAAATTTAATGTCATGCTCTTAATACTGTTTTTATGGAGGGAAGTTCGTCTTCAGGTGTAATTATTTAGAAGAGTTTATTAGAGTGTTCAAAAGATGTAATAAACGATACAAATGATGACGTCTATTATCTTTCACGATGTTTGAACACTGTCAGAATGAGTTGTTAAATGTTGCTACTTTCTTTTTTTTTTCTTGAAGCAGTATTTTACTGAATTAAGAAATGCAGAAATTGACATTGTTTTATAGTTTAGGTCTGTTTGTCCTAGTTATATAAAAAACTGGGTCGATTTTTCGCTTTAGCTTTGCTATGTGATTCTAATTCAGCTTAAATTAGGACATTATCTGAGATGGCAGATGATAATTTTGTATGATGCAAGTATGCCACTTGGTGGCCGTTTGGATCATTACATGTACTGGCACCACCCAGGCCCATCTCAAATGACACCAACAAAACACAATCACATTTCGGTCACTTTATTTTGAAATCTTGGAAAAACTGATTGTATTATTTTCAAAATAAATTGCTCTATTCGTTCACATCATTCTATATACAAAATAATTTTCCACCAAGGATGTGTTGGGGACTTTTTGTTCGAGCATGCCCATTAATCACATCAAATCAGCCTCACTGTCAGAGTGGCACGCAGGATCTCATGGCGCATGTGAGACAAAGTGGGCTTGTGTTAGTTGTTACGTAACTTTGGGGCAAGTCGGGCCAGATCTCACCACGGCCTCACAGTAGCCAACCTTGGTTTGTTCCGGCGCCAGCCACAACAGAACAGCAGGAGCCTTCTCTTGAGCTCGACCAGCTTTCGTCCTCGTGTCAGTGGGGCTCCAAAAGATTCTCATAAGTATCAGGAAAAAGAGAGATATACTGTAAGGAGGGGACAAACGCAATCTTTTTGTTTGAGATAAAACCACAACAAGCAATAACGATGCAGTGTTTATAGCTACGAGTATATCACAGCTCCCCTTACCATGGAATATATCTGTGTAGATAGAGTGATGGTTTTTGTCAGACATACAGAAGTGTATACAAAGTGCAACAATATACTTAAAATTTAAAAAAAACAAAACATTACGTTTTAAGGCTTGATCAGTGAATGATTGCAAGTGCAGAGGAGTATATACCAGAGACCCCTCCTCAGGGTAAGTTTGTGCTACATAGTTGAAGAATATGCTTCTATCTGTGATCTAAGGGGGGAGAAACGGAAGGAGCTAGCACAGGAACAGTTCCTCTTTTAGAAGTAGAAGAAGTCAGATATGGCGCCGGGCAGATGGGTCATCAGCTGCACTCTGATCCACCAGTGTGGCTCCATGGGGTTGTATCGCGTGTAAGGACGCTTGGACATGATGGCATCAGTGATGTCATCCAGAACAGGGGCCACATCCTTCTGCCCGCTGTTGCAGTAAGAGCGCATCAGAGCCATGTGGTGCTCAAAGTGGGCTTTCCCATAATCCTCTCTCACGTGCAAGGGTGCCTCATTCCACAGCTTATTGGCCGTGCTGCCCACAATCTCACGGGTCAGGATGCCGGTGGCCACGATGAAGTTTCCTGGCTCGATTATGGATACTTTAACTCCCCAGGCCTTCATCTCATAGCGAAGGCAATCAGAAAAAGCTTCCACGCCGTATTTAGATACACAGTAAGGCGACCGCAAGGCATTTCCCATCCTCCCATACATGCTGGCCAGGTTCACAACACGGCCTGCAGACACAGAGACGTCGGGCTTTTATACTCTTCTGCAACCAAAAATTTAATGTTTTTTCTCTTTAAAACAAACAAATTTGCATGAATACTATGATACGATGGCAATTTAATGCAGTACCACGAATAAAAGAATTATGTAAAAGATTCAAACTCGAAGCCTGGTAAGACTCAAACTGTCTTGAAAGACATTCTTAACAAGAACATGGCCTGGGTCTATGCATAGACGAGCAAATAATTGAACTAGATTTTTTGATGAGTCACTCTTTTTTTCTGTTATCTATCAAGTTGTAATACACATTAAGCTGTGGAATACACAACCATTTACAGTCCACACATCCACTTTTGTATTTTCTATTAAGGTCAGCTACAACACACCTGCTTTGACAAATGTGACCTCAAGACTGGATTATATTATTGTATTTATTCTAATTTTTATTTTCCATTTTATCCAGTTTTACTTTTCAATGTTTATTTTTATTACTGTCTCTTGAGTGTCTTTGTGAAAAAGTGCCATTATCAATATTAAAAGTTTTATTTCACATAATGGAGAACTAAATGAAATGCTTCATTTTACTTTCAACTTCAGGCTTGTTAGCATTTCTTACGGAAGTCATGGAACACGACTCATTTGTCAGCTGCATGGTTTTCTTTCAAATAGGAATTCTAGGAGTGCTTATCCTTCATGAAGAAACTTGAAAAAAGTTAACAATCCAAAGTGCAGTTTGGCACTGCCATTTTGGACACTATTTAACATAGTCAAGTTTATATGTCACAAAGTAGGCTATTAATGTGTAATATACAGTGTTATTTTCCAGCTGCTGACCTTTGGCCCTGCGGATTAACGGCAGAACAGCTTTGGTGACCCTGATAGTGCCCCACAGGTTGACCTCTGACATCTGCTTGTAGGTGTCCATGGACGTGAACTCTACCTCTCCAAACGTTGACACGCCAGCATTGTTCACCACAGCCCACAGCCCTGGGTCATGACCAGTGACAGATTGTCAGAGAGGGAAAAAAAAGTCTGTGAATGAACACACACACACCGACTTAATCTAAGTTAGTGAATACAGGTACAGAGTTATTTACCTCTTTCTGAGTCAGCCAGGTTGTCTTTGATATATTCCACAGCTTGGTCCACCTGCTCATCACTGCAGACATCCAGCTGCACTACCTTCATGCGATCTGAATGAAATTCCTCCAGTTCCTTTGCACCCTCTCCACCTTTATCCTGCAAGGACATGTCTCCCCAGTTATCCCAACACATGACATTAAGATGAATCTATAGTGATCTTTGGGAGTGTAAGGTCTGTGGGACTGTTGTGTAGTCACATATATTATCTGCACCTTAAGAAGACATCCAGCGAAGACCGTGAAGCCAAGCTTGTGCAGATGTTTGGCAAGAGCATGACCAAATCCACTGTCACAACCTGTAACAAACACAGCTTTCTCCTTCACCTGTAAAGGGGCAGAATATAGTAAAAGTGTATTTTTTTCTCCTATAAAGATACAGAAAAAGACAAAAATGTCTTAATGCTTTACAGTATACGTATAATGTAATAAAATAAAAAAAATATTCCTCAAGGAAATATTTACCACCACGTTTAACGGCGTCAGGTCATGTTAGTACAATGGAAACGACACCATTTCATTATTTACAGCGATGTCAAACTCCTATGGTGTTGCTGTATGGGTGATACTGTGATATTGGCATCCTTCTAAAATGTGTTATAGGATAATACACCATCACCTATATGTAGGTCAAGTTCATTATGGTGTTGGAAGTTAGGTCCATACTGTAACATTACCTTCACCAATCCTCTAGGAATTCGAGGCGTCGCAACATACAACACAAAAAGTAAATACAGCATAACTATGCACTCGGTGGCGCTCGTCTCCGGTAATCCCAACAACCTCATTGCTGCGTTCAGCAAAGCAGGCAGTCCCAAACCCAACACAACAGTCAGAAACACTGAAAACGACACCAGAAGCGCCGCACGGAACACGGAGAGCGGGGCCATCTTGACGGAATGGTGTGTTTACTTTCCTGTCGAAGCGGTCTGCATCACCGACCGCGGGGTCACAGCACGCCCCCTGTCAGAGCACCAAAAAGTCCTCGGGCTGCATTCAGCTTAACGGAGGATTTAAAAAACAAACAAAACGGTATTAGAATGCAACCGTTAGAAAACTTGTACACGTTCGGTTGCCATTTATGAACGTGTTATTTAAACTTTTGTCAGCTAGCTAACTCATCCCATTATTTTTTGTTTCTACAAGCTAAAGTTTGTAACAGTTACGCGAACTAGGAAATAACTTTTAACGGTTGTCCGTACCTATAGGTGGAGCTAGCGTAAGCAGTGTACAACCGTTTTTGTAAGGAGTTAGCTTGTAGTGTAAAATAAGACGTGAGAAAGTATTTTTGTTAATAGACCTCATTAAAGTCCGGTCTTTTTTATTATAGTCAACGCTGTCAACGGGATTCAAGCGAAACCAGAAGTGACCAGGACTGAAACCTCTCGCGTTGTTTCTTCGCCTTCTTGGTTTTGAGGACGCAGGTAACAGTCTGTGATGCTTGGTCTATATACTGTATTACATATATTATATACAATACATTTTCTAATGTATGGTGAAGGCGGGACTCATTTTAATTACTTGAGTGGCTTGTTGAATTTCAATAGTCTTATAACAACTCAGATTTTGTTGGTTATATTTGGTATCATCAATCCGAATCCTCTCTAAATCATAATCTAATATTACACACAAATATATATATGAACATACCCCAATTGTTTCTTCCACCAAGACCTCACATATCTTGAAGCAAAAACACCTGAGCAAATCCAGAACTTCAAATGACGTTTTTAATATTTCCAGATTTTGTGGTACAGCAAACATCCTGGTCAAGTAAAACACAAGACGGTTAAAATTATAAATGACCTACTGGAAACCATTAGTCAAGAACAGATCATGGCAATAGAGAGAGCAAGACACTAAGGCACTAGTGTATATGTATGACTAAATGACCATTCCTTGGCCTTTAGAAGCTGTAAACATGTTTTATATCTATGTTAAACAGAGGCTGTTTCAATTTAAAACCAAGAGGAACTAACTTCTGAGAAAATAAAGTCTTGATGTTTAGAAGTCTGCTAGGTGATTACATATATAAAAAAAGAAGAATGTTCATGTAAGTGCCTTCCAATCTTTGACAGAGATGTTAAATGCCCAGTTGTTGCCATTTCCTGTTAACAGCATTGACATGAAAAAAAGAATATTGCATTTTTAATGAAAGTACCTTCAAAAAAGTGAATTCAAGATGATAAATCTCCTGATTTTCTTCAGTGTGTAGCAGAACAGATACCTGTGGTAGGGTATATTGAATAATAACAGTCTTGCATAGATAATTAAAGCCATTCACAATAGTTAATTTTTTTTCCTTTAAAGGGCACTGTCTTTGGAGTATGGAGTATGCTGGTGGAGAGGGAGACAACTTGTTTATAGTTGTGAAACAGGCAAGAAGGAAAAATGCAATCTGTTTTACAGTATCATCTTGAGAGACATGTAGTGATAGTTTGTTAAAAATGCAAGTGCTCTGTTGATATCCCGCTTCACTGTTTCTTTACTTGAGAAAACTATCAAGCTTTCTCTTGATATTGTCAAATGAGTCCATTCCCATGTAGTCTGCCTGACCTTGCTCCCATTTCATCTTCCGTTCTTCTGAGGACAGCTGGGGTTCGAGTGCTGATGCATGTGTAGAGTGGCTCTCACCCTGAGCAAAAATGTAAAACAATACACAATAGTCAAACAAAGAGAAGGAAAACAGAAAATGAATTAAAGACGAGGCACAGACTGCACAGAACACATACTTTGGGCTCCTTGCTTTTTAAAGCACTGAACCTGCCATACGTAGCCTTTCCAAATTAATGGCCACAGGCAAACGCAAGCAACGCAAAAGCTCTGATTTTAGAGGAAGATCAGTAAAGGTATTAAATAAGCTCTGATTTTAGACAAAAAGCAATAATAGCATTAAAGATTCAGTGTGTAGGATTCAGGTTGATTTAGTAGCAGAAATGGAATGTAATATTTATAATTATGTTTCATGAGTGTTTCATTACCTGAAACTAAGAATTGTTTCATCATCTTAGAATGAGCCTTTTATATCTACAGAGGGAGTGGGTCCTCTTCCACGAAGTAGGCCTGTTGCAGCCATCACCATGTCTACAGTAGCCCAGAATGAACAAACTTAACATTGGCCCTAGAGAGAGCCTTTTTAGCGAGGAGGATGAGACGAGGAGCATTTAGTCGGTTGCAATCTGAAACTACATCGCTAGATGCCACTAAAGTCTACACACTGGAACTTCAAACAAGTTGCCAACAAACTGTAATAAAAAAAACCCACCACCAATACAATACCATACCTGTTCACTTTCAAAAGTGACTATGTCACTGTACTGGAACTTTATGAGATGAATAGGAAGACAGAAAAGAGGTATATCATCCAGAATCAGATCAAAATTAAATAAAAAGTAAAATAAATGAAAGGTGGAAAAAAAAATGTATGTGACGGCAAAATTCATGTGCTCACGTAAAATACAGTACAACAACTTTCTAAACGTACAATATTTTCCTGCATTAATAATGCAAGCACCACAATCAATAAATCATTTTATGTTTATAAAGAGCTGGATGACCAGGAAACCTTGGTCAGTGGTTGACTGGTCAAAAAAAGTTGTAAGCTAAAAAGTTGGTAACGTAACACTTTGTAACAGGGGTCGCATTAACCGAATATTGTCGGTCACTGACTTTTTTTTTTTTAACAATCATGGAAAAATCTGGAGGCTGTCAGTAATTTTGACAGATTAAAACTATAACGTTAATTCATACGCAACACTGTCAATAACAAGCTGTACATCTGGTCTACAAGTTGCTTGCATTGTAAATGTAGGCCTGCAGATCCAATAAATTAAATGTATTCATTCACCTCTACACATCCAGAGTGGAAGGGCTGGTCTCCAAATTGTTCCTGCAGCATGGGCACCACACCATTGGAGTACAGGGTCCACCAGTCCAGGAGGAAGGTGGGATGTGTGGTGGCCTCGTGCACACCCCCTGCAATTTGTTTGGCTTTAGGGTCATATGTGTAACTCCATGGTTTGGTCTTCCCTAGGAAATGGACCACCTTGGCATTGCCACCATACCTGAAATGAGTAATACAGTAAATGAGAATTATAATTACATTTTCATTGTAGACACTTTAAAACAGATTTTGTAAATTAAGTTTTTATGATTTGTCCCTTTCAAATTATACATGTAAGAAGCATTACATAACTGTAATTTCTATAAACAGAAAATGGTCCCAAAGTAACGCCATGTAACTTTTGCTATGCAGTGTCCACTGTGGCTACAAGTATGTGGCTACAACTACGAGCTCATGCTAAATGGTAAACTACTTTTTTAGCTATTGTTTAGCATTTACTGAAACAGTAATGGGGAAGAGTCAAAGTGACACAGTAATATCTGTTATACAACAATATTCAGCCAGCTAACATTAGCCACCATAAGATCGTGATCATAGACCAACATAGGCTATAGCAGAAAAACTGCTGAGGGCACTGAAGTAAAACAAAAATGTGTGTTTCATTGCTATGAATTCAACTTTTCATTTGTACAGTTGTACAAAGCTCCATGGTCTTGCTTAATTAAGTTTGTTTTCCTTGTTACAGACGCAGTATTTCCTGGGCCTTTGGGCAGTGACCACACACACGACAGTAAGCATGGTTGCTCCATGTACAGTTAGGGAAAAAGGGAAATGGAAGGAAAAAAAAAAAAGGTTTAATTTACTGCTTGTTTGAGAAATTATTAAACAACCATGTGATGTAAAACTGAAACAAAAAATTAGCAATTGCAGTCTGCAAAAGTTGCTGTCTACATGTTACTTGCAAGCAAAAGTACATAATATATAATTTTAAAAGGACAACAATTTTATGGAGCGTTAGAAAAGCTCTGTTGTTCCCATTTACATTATAACATGAAACTACTGTCATTTTAAATAAGGTTGCACTTTATATGGTTGATGATATAGGTCTACATTATATTAAATAGGGGGATGATGGTGCAGTGGTTAATCACTTCAGCATTCCAAAAATGTACCCCATAAATATGAATTTGCCCTGGGGGGGATTTGTCTTGTACGTTTGTCAGACATCTGAAGCTACTACTATTGCTGAGAACTACCAACAAGCAAATGCATGTTCATCACCCCTGTCATACTGCTTTGCTTTCCAAGAAATACCAAACCTAAGACCTTGTTGATGGGGTTTGTTTCTATGAGGAGAGAGGTTGAGTGCACAATGACCAGTCCTACATGCAAATATAAAAAGGTCTTTAAATAATCCGTTCTATTTTAGGATTTGGTTTCAGCTGTTGGGAGCTCAGTGGTGGATATCCAACCCAGCGCTGAGGCCTTGCCTGAGGATGCTCCGGCCGCTTGAATCTTCTCATCGCTTGTAACCTGACAACCTCACGATGTGACTACACATCCATGTGATCCAGTATCTGCTTACACCTTGGCTTTACATTCGTCACGCAAGATTTCAGTCACCTTGGCAGCTGCTGGTAGTATAATACAACTGACTTGTGGAAGTATATACTTGTAGTAGCTTAAACTGTAGAAACACACCAAAT
Organism: Hollardia meadi; assembly: GCA_037974645.1. NCBI lineage: Eukaryota > Metazoa > Chordata > Actinopteri > Tetraodontiformes > Triacanthodidae > Hollardia > Hollardia meadi. The sequence continues at coordinate 5,347,913 of JBBPCS010000002.1, forward strand.
AAAATATTTAAAGTGACACAATAAATACTGTGTGATTGTTTTTCAGAAACATGACCTGCGACAGACACTTACTGCTTGAATGCTGGAAGGTAAGTGTAGATGGCTATGCTGCTGATGTTGTAGATGAAGGGCAGGTGTTTTGATATGTCAGCTATTGCCCAATTGCTGAAGAAGCCATTCAAAACACCTTGGTCTCCTGCAACAGAAAGAGGGGGGGGGGGCATGACCTATTAACACCATACTGTTCTTGTTACTACTTCAGATAACTTCAATGCAATATTATAAGATCAAGAGAGGAGGAGTGTTTTTTGTCTAATTTATTTGCATTAGTAGCATGGACATGCTGTGAGAAATTCTGTTATGGAAGCATAACAGCCAACTCGGCCTATGAAACGCAGCCGACAAAGTGCTTTGACGGGTTTACTGTGTGACTTGATAGCCGTTTTTGAAAGAGAACCAGTCAAGTGAGAGTGTAGTCAAATGATGTGCCCACCTGTGAGCCAGATTAATTAGTCTTTCCGCTTGGTCCACAATAATCAGCAGTCTGCTGAGATGAGTACAGATGAGCCTTTGGAATGTTCCAGCACAGCTGTGTTTTATTCCTGTACATATTTCTATTGCTATGGTTAAGTTTATGGCTAAGTGGTCACAGTAAATGCACAGAGGGTTTAAGAGACATAATGTACAGAACATGTCTGCCACATGTGCATTACTGTTGACACCCTACTCTCCCTGATGGCAAAATAAGATCAGTGTATTGTTGAAAGACTCAGGAGTGTTTGTGTGTGTATATATATAGGCTGGGTTCTTATGGTTAATCCACCACAGCAGTGAGGATTTATTCATCTCATATTTGACAAAGATGGATTGCCTGCCGTTTGCTCACTGACCTCCAACACTCTGCTCAGTTCAAAGTCAAAATCTGTTCAGCAACACCAGAAAGCTTTCACCAGGCTGCAGTATCATAGCCTGTTAACAGAATGAAATGCTAGTTTGATTTCTCTATTAGGCAGTTACATCCTTCAAATTGTTATGATTAAATCAGCTGCTGTGATTCCAAGTTCTCTGCCTATAAAACTTAAATACTGCTTTGCCAATTTTTTTATTCCAGCTACTTGGTGACAGCTGAACATACAGTATTGTAAACCAACAATGTCATATTATCACCATATCAATCTGATGAAAGATGCTGAAACGCTCTGTAGAGCTGAGGAGAACTGTCAAGTCTTGAATTCTCTGGGTTTGTCAGTACAAGTTACACAAAGTCATTTGCTCCATTGTTGAAATAGATTTCGATTTGTGCAGCTTTAGCCCTCACTCAAACTGAAAACTCCAGTGGAATGACATTTTATATCAAGAATTTTGATATATTAACGGATATCCTATGTCCTGAGGTGCAACACAGTTAATTTAATCAGGGTGATCGATCAGTTAAGCACAGCCCACAGTCTTGAGAAGTGAGCTAATCAGCCTAAAGTGAGAACACCTGTGTGGGTGCACCCTGGACTTGTAAAATGGACTGCATAAAAAGAACCTTTTATTTTAAGCTGTTCTTTACAATTCTATTTTATTTTACAGTTAATTTGGTGTACTTCGCTTATGAGCAATTTGACTGGCAACTTCGTCACCAGTTTGAGGAGATTAAACATTTTGAGATGACTTAATTATTACTTTTGGTCTCATCTGAAATGTGTACATAGCATCAAGTGCAAAAAAACAGTCAAGTTCTCAGAGCTGACATTGAATGTCTGGACAGATTCCTACTTGTTACTTATTCACAATAGTAGAATCCTATTTTTCCATAGTTAGTGTTTATTTTTTTGTGTTTTCTCAATGGTTTGGTTTATTTTATTATATGAAAAAAAAAAATCAATCTCAAAGTCAGTTATCTTAAACATTATTGTTTTGTTATCGGTATGAAACATGGTAGATGTATCTATACTTGTATTGAAATCCCAGCCCTTTTGATGATGACTCAACTGTAAATAACACAACTAGGCACAAGTATTTGAAATGTTTTGTTTGGACTTGAAATGCCTCAGGTCCTTTGGACCAGACTGGAGGGCTAATCTAGAACTGGGGCATTGTCATGGACATGTTGTTGGCTTACGTAAACAGTTTGGACACAAGGGAGCATTTGGAGTTAAGTAGGTCAGTTACACTTCAAGTATACATTAAGATCTGAACTGAGCCTTTATGAAAACCTTTTATCAGTGACGTCTCCTCCGTTACATCATTAAATCTGCATCTGACCAGCCAGAAAACTGAAACCAAACAAAAACATGCACTAGGTCATTGACCATTCATGCTAAACTGCTTCACCTAGTAGCCATATATTAAGTCATTGCACGGACACTGGCACAAGGCGAGATGTTGGCCTTTAATAGAACTTTCACATGTAGCTCTTAAAAAACACAGGGCTGTATGGTTTGTGAAACCGCTGACTGCTGCAATTGAAAATAATACTCATAGCTGTTTGTCCGGACACAAATTCCACTGGGCATTTCAAAACCTAATCCGAGACAGAGGATCTTCATTTTGAGGAATTTTTTTTGAGGAAATTGAGGAAATTATTTTCTTGCCTTTCCTCAGCTATTTCTCAATATCATCCACGGACAGAGAGACAGAGCTGCAAGTGTACATCCTTACAGTAGAGTGGAACTGAAATGCTAAAGGTCAAAGCAATTTCAACTCATGCCCCAGTACACATGAAAAGACCCTCCACGGCTATAAATAAGCCAGCTTTATTCATTAGCATGCCATCACGCATGCACACACACGTAGCATATTAAAATATTGGATATAAAAATATAAATAAACTGACACTGAAAATTACATGAATTTTCAGTGACAAACAGGAGTCTTTCATGGAAAAGGACAAGACAATAATGTCTTGTCTAAGGTTGTGATTGTGGTGGCAAAATTCTGGCCAACAAACACTTGTGGCAGCCAGAATGAGTCGGCATTTCAAAGCATTGGCCACTTTTAAAGCAAACTAATTGGTTTTTCCAATGAACTCTCTCCACTCACTCCAACCCTAACCCTCTTTCACAATATCACAAGAGAAAACGGCTTGTCAATAAATGTTAAAAAGGTTCTCTGCTACTAATAAGAACGAGCCCCAGCTCAGCCCTACTATGGTGTTGCATCCGGGGTTTTTTTAAATCCCAAAACTGTTTCCTTTGTTTAGTAGCGTTTTTGAGGTCACAGCACCCCAAGTAAAGAATGGGTTTGATTAGAGCTCAACTAATACATAAGCAGGTGTGATTTCCTCTCATCACAGACATATGCGCATGAAAGGTCATTCTAGACCTTGGAAATAGTACTTGACAAAATAAGCTTAACTAAGGCTCACTTTCCAGCCATTTCCACTATATTTCACAGTCTTTAGTGTTAAAGAAGACTGAATGGAGTGATCCAAGTTATCATGAAGTAACCCAAGTATGAAACTTTGGTCATGTGATTAAGACCATGAATAGTGGTTGAAAGCTCTGGGGGGGGGGGGGGGGGGGGGGGGG
>JBBPCS010000002.1:5351440-5362741 GCA_037974645.1 Hollardia meadi
AGAGGAGTAAGTGAACTTTGATTTAAGACAATTGCGTCAAAGCATAGTTACAATACAATTCTGATTCCAAAACAGTTGGGATGTTAGGTAAAATGTAAATTAAAACAATGCAATGATTTGCAACTTATTTATTCAACAAGATTATTTAATGTTCAAACTGATAAACTTTCTTTTTTGTAAATATACACCAATTCTGAATTTGATGCCTGCAACACATTCCAAAAAAAGTTGGGACTGGGGCATGTTAACCACTGTGTTACATCACCTTTCCTTATAACAACTCTCAGGGAACTGACAACACTGGATACATCCCATTTTTCTTAAATTGCATCCACGTTTCCTTCACTTGCATCTTTTCCTTGAGTCTTAGTCCCTCCCATCAAGGATACGTGGAGAGACAGAAGGAAACCAAACGAGAAAATATGTTTTAAGAGAAATGAGACGTCCTTTCTTCTGAAGCGTCACATGAAGCAATGTCCGTTTTTGATGACGGCAGCAGCTGGATCAGCTGCTGTGTCCAATCAATAGCCGATATGCACTTCCGTGAAGGCTGCTCTCATGTATCCTCACTCATGGCTCCTCTGAGATCTCTCCTCAGAGCAGAAATAAAGAGCTTTGGGATGGCTTGCAAAATGGCGAATCAGAACAACTTCACGCGAGGAGCAAGGAAATATCAAATAAGAGAAATTAGATGCACCCACCAAGTTTTGGCCATTTTGGCCAAACAGTGTTGGGTAGTTTGTCCAGCAGAGAGCCCTGACAAGTTTATTTAGCAACTGTAAAATATCCATTTCAGTACATAGCCTGGTCACAATTCATTAATCAAACAAATTTTGGCTGTTGATTAAAATGTCTTTATATTATGTGTGCATGTCGATAATCTAGTATGAGAAGTTTAGTGTCAAGATAGAAAGAGATTCCTAAATCTGAGAAATCTCTCTGCATGAATGCATCTCTCCACACACACACACACTATATCAGAATATGTACTAATTATTTGTGAGTTATCATGTCCCAAGGTGTGGTTTTAAATTTGCTCAATAGTAGATGCTCCTTAACACATCATTGTACAAAGGTTCTTCGCTAGTGTATTTGAAAAGGTATGTGAAGGTCGACTGAGGTGACATAATTGCATACTTTAGCAGGTCAAAGTGTTTTAAAGTGTATTAAAAAAAAAGCTTTACCATGGATGAATGTCTGTCATGGTAAAATGTTTACTGGATAACCTTTTTTAAAAAAAAAATAAAAATGGCAATGACTGATTCAAGTGTTAGGATTTTAGTTTGTAAGCAACGTTCAAAAACTGCTGTAATTTTTTTTCCAGGAAAGCAAAGGTGACAATCCTGCAGTGTTTGAAACACAGCACCACACAAGTAGGGAGCGATGATCTTTTTGAGCCACTGATTTGAGCTGTTCACTCACCTGATATTGCGTTGAAATGCCAACCACAATTCAGTTACAGTATGCCTCACAGAGAAGTTGTTGAATGTCTACCAGCACTCTGTGCAAAACAGGGCTTCTCAAATTTAACCCCCACCCCAACGAGCCCCTGAGAATAACTCAGCAGAGCTAGACGGTCTGTGACAGGAGGGCCTTGTGTCCAGGCACCAGGCTCAATAAAGGCCTTACTTAAAGCAAAAGATAAACAAGCCCAGTTTGACATCATGTTACCAAGAACTCAATGTTACTCAAAGCTAAATGTTTGAGCATGAATGAAAAATATTGCTGACACCAAAACTCAGTGGTTGTAAACCATTTATGGTTTGGATATTCTAGACATCAAAATCTTTCCTTCAAATCCTTTCTTACACTGCATTTGGCAATGAAATGTCTTTTTTAAATTTTTATCTAATACTAACATGTAGAAGGAAGTTAAAAAGAATAACTAGTAATGGATATCAGTAATAGGAATAGTTGGAAATATATTTATTTGCTTTCTCGTCAAAAGCTAAATGAGAAGATTGATACAACTCTTATACGGTAAATATCCATTAAATATGAAGCTACAGCTATGGTTAGCTTAGCATAATGACTAGAAACTGGGGGAAAGAGCTAGCATGGCTCATCATAAAAATGCCGCACCCATAAAACTCACCAATTAGCATGTTATATTTTAATTCATACAACAACCAATATGTAAAAACACTTAAGTTTTGGTTTTATTTAATACATCTGTATTTCATGCTAGTATCAATTTTTTCATCCATCTTGGCAAGAAATCTATTAAGTGTATTTCCCAAAATGTCAAAGTATTCCTTTAAAAAAACTAGGGCTCCAACTAATGATTATTATTGATCAAAATATTTTCATTTCGCAGAGACCAAGGTGATCAAATTACTTATTTTGTCCAACTAGCAGTCCAAAACCCCTAAATTTAATATTATAAAACAGAGAAAACCCATTGTTTCAGCAGAAACCTAAAGCATCAAACTGTGTTTTTTCTTGACTTACCATCAAAGCTGCCATGTTCTGTACAATACTGAAGCAGTTTGCCGTAAGTCTCCAAAGAAGGACGAAAAACAAACACACCGGAGTTGAAGCAGTCAGGCCAGCCAGGGTCGGGAGCAGCTGACAACTCTTCTCTGTCAAACAGCTCATCAATATTTGAAAGCACCTAAGATAAAGAAAGGAACAAATATCGTCAAACATGTTCGCACGTGTAGATACAGTGTTCTTGACATCTTGAATTTTTCTTGCTAAAACAAAAGTCTCACCAGTGTGTCTGCGTCCATGAAAACACATTTGGAGTAATGTGTGAGAGTCCAACAATGGAGTTTGGTGAAGGTGACCCCCAGTTCAGGCCTCTTCATCATGGCCAGGTGTGCCGTGTCGCCGCTATCCAGCACATCCACCACCCTCACCTCGTGAAAAATTCTCTTCAGCACAGACCTAAAGATTCACAATACTATCAGAATGAGTCAGCATTAACAGTCCAGGTGGGAAAACTTGGTAAGAATGCCAGCAGGTGTGATTCAGAAAAACCACTGGTTAGACGTAAGGTATCTTACTGGCAAGGCTCTGACACTTGTGGACCAATGAGTGCCACCAGATTCTTGGATGTATTGTGGTTGCGGAGGGACTTGCCCAAAACCATGGCTCCCCGAGCATAGTTATCATTGGTAGCCAACGTCACGAAAGCCTGGTCTGTAGAGGAAAGAACACACATTCAGGATAAAAACTGAACAACAAAACTGGCAATTACACTCCTGGACAGAGTTAGATCTATGCACAATATATACTTTAATTCAAGATTGTTGATGGCAGACTGCTCTCACCTTAGATAAGTGTATTCTTTTTAAAGATTGTCTAACTTTGTCTAAAACACATTTGCTGATCTGTGTTTTCGGAGTGTTTTTCTTTATTTTGGATCGTTTAACTAGTGGACAATCTCTGCTCGCTCTACTGACAATCACACATGCTCTGCAGAGAAACAAATAGAGAGCGAGAGAATGTTATCTGGCATTACAACCCTCATGAAAATTCATGGATTGTGGTGCGATCTCTCCAAAAAGCTCTATGGGCTTTCTGCCTGAAAGCTGCCCGTAAGCTGCCTGGCAGAAAGCCTTCAAGGCTAACTTATCCCATCTGTGCACCTGGTTGGTGCGATGTCATTCTGTACCATGTGTACATCATTTTGATGTACACATTGCTATGTCCTTAACAACAAGCCTCCTCCACACACTGCTCATCTGCTGTTGTGAAAAAAAAACAAAACACAAGTTTTGGGAAATTTTACAAATCTTCCTGCTGACAAAGAAAGTTAACAGCGCAGACACACACAGGAAGAGAGACACAGAAAGAGGCAGGGTGGGGCAAGCCAGTGCATGTGCCATTAGAGACCTGAGGTGTAGGTGTGTGGGAAAAAAGAACTGATGTGAAAAGCAAGGTGAGCAGATTTAAGTGGTTTATGAGCAAATACTCAAATAAGGTGGAAGATTAAGTAGAATTTAAATGTTGACATAAGAAATAACAGAAAAGGCATAGGTTTGTATTCTTTAAATAGCTACTAAACTAATGTCTGGACATTGAGTCCCATCTTTCATGTTTGTCCAGTTATCTGCAGAATATGAAACAAGCCACAAAATGAGCCCAAAACTCATTAAAAAAAATTGTAAGTGAAATAGCGCCCCCCCTCCCATTTGAAGGTAACAGAAGTATTTCTGGGTGTGTCCGTTTATGTCTGATACGACTTAATGTTCCAATCAGTACAAAAGTTTAAACACAACTGTCATTTCAAAAAACAACCTAATTTTCCACAAGCATGGTCTGGCCTCAATGGAAGGTTTTTCCCTTTGTTCAAGAATATTAAGACTTTAGTAAGCAGTACCAGATTAAAAGTCCCATAAAGGTGAATTTTATTTGCAGTGTGGTGCCTACTCTATACAACCACCTCTGACGGCAGGGAGCAAAATCTGTCGGATACCTGCCAATGTTTCACAACAATGACTTGTCTGTGAGAGGACATATAAATTTGAGATGAAGTCAGCACAGCCACCGGAGAGGTTGTGTGACTGTAGTTTGTGGGCCAACAACATTCCCACAACAACAGTAAAGCTTGAGGCTGTTAGTGGGATGGAAGTTTCTATAATTCTGAGCCAGTCAGGGTACATTAGGACCAGAGAAAAGTGGTTCTGTCTCACTGGCTGTACACAGCGCCACACCTCCTTTCTCTCACACACCCCTTCTCAATTGGTACATGCAGTGCTTTAGTATTTGTGCATGTAGCCTCACATGAAACACATGAAGAATGAAGTTCAAGGGGGAAAAAAAAGGCAATTAGTTCAACCACAACCTACATGTAGGCTATTCCATTCCATAACCATTCTGCCCAGTAAGATTATTACCACAAGTAGGAGTTAAATTATGGAGACATACAATTACCTCAAGGTAAAAGTGGTCCCTTCTAAAAAAAAATAAAAATTTTTTTTATAAAACTTTGCTGGCATTTCATTAATTATAAATTGTCACCAGGTGATGTAACCAATTTCTTTTGGTTAACAAATGTTCTTAAACATGGCCAATTCGACAAGGGTCATAGACTAAACCAAATGGACCATGCAGTTAATGAGGCTAGGGTTAGGGCTAACTCCTGGTCAAAGTTACATTGTCATTTGGCTGTCATGTAGGGGATTCAAGTTTCAGATATGGCTGACAGCTTCCATGCTTTTGAAGTCAGCTTATGGACAGCAAAACACATGGGGACAGAAAGTACTTTGTCTGCCCACTTCAAGAGGCTGCTCCTGTGCCAACATTACCACTAAACAACAGACAAACAACTTCACCGACAGGCATTTTCACGGTAGCACCACCGCCAAAAGTCCGTGAAGCAAAAAACTTGTTTTAGCATGAATGCAGCTCCTCGGTGAGAGCGACCACAAAATGTCGCGGTTTAAAATGTTACGTACCTGCCATGACTTGAAGAAGAAGTCGCAGCTACTTTGTAGCTCGGACTTGACGGCAGCGTTGCGTGGAGAAAAAGGACAAACTAAATACACAGAGGTGGATTTATACCGGAGTGTGTGACAGTAGACAAGACACGGCGTCACGTGACGGGTCTCCACACACCCACCTGCTCCCAACATGAGCCTCCACCACACCCCCAGCAGGTCAATGAGTTCGACTATTCACAGATTTATAAATATTCAGCGTAAATGTAGAGGCACAAGTAGCATTTGATAATTCTGAACTTTGTTTTTTAGCGATTTTAATTTTGTTTAGAAGAAGGTCCCAAGGGGGGGGGGGGCAAAAACGTGTCTTGTGTCGGACGTAATTTAACATTCCCAAAACATCACTCTGCAGCCTTGACCTTTCAAACAACTGCCATGCAGCTGCCTAAACTGGTGCCATCTTTACTCGTGATGACAATGTAGAGATGGTGATGATGCTGTAATGAGGTGCTGAGATTAGGAACGAGATCCATAATATTAGGCTACAGTTGGTGTTTTGTCGCCATCTTGTGGAATAAAGACGGTATGGCAAGACAGTGACAGGAAACAGGCAAGTGAGGTCCCTGGTCCTCTTATACTGTTTCACAACAGTGAATAATCAGATCAAATAGGTTTAGTTATATTTGTATAAAAACAAAAACAATGTTACATGTGCTTTAAATGCACATACAATGCAATATCCCGTTAACTGCGCTTACTTAGCCTATCCTCAGGAAAAACAAAACAAAACATGTAACCTTTAATTTACAAATGTTTACAAAAGCAATCAGTGAAATTTACATTTCTTACCTTCTGCTTCAGAAATGTGTGCCAGTGCAGTCAGATTCCCTGCTGATCTTTGGCTCCTTTATTGTCTCCACTCAGGCAGATGCTTGGTTGAGTGGACACGCTGCCAAGTAGTGCTCTGGCTGCCACACACTGTGCTGAGGGACTAAAATCCTTAAAGGACTTATACCCCCACCCACCCCTGCAGCCTCCACCATTGAAATATTGCCAGCTTACCAAGAGGGATCACCAGGGTTCAAAGGGGATGATGCAGTAAATTAGTGGCTGCTTTTGTTTTTTGTGCTTTTTTTTTTTTTTGATTGAGAAGCATCGTCTAATTTAAGTACGTATACACTAAATTGTTCAAGCCAACACGCGGGATGGTTGTTGGTGTTAAAGTCTCTCTCTGTTTTATTGGATTATGAAGGCAGCAATCAAGTTTTCTGGCCTATTAGTGATGGGGTAAAAAAAATAAAATGTAAGCATTATTTCATTCCACATACATCAATGTTTTGTTGTATATTTTTACACAAATGACAAACGCTCAGTCCATCAGACAATACATTATCATATACACATAAAAATTGATTCAGCATGTGGAGATGGATCATTGATTTTATTGTTTGCACTCATCTTGACATTCTGTCAAGCACAGCGAGGAAACATGGCGGGTGGTGCCCGTATCCATGGATACAGGCTGGAGATGGCTGAGAGATTGGAGGGGGCTGGTACAGAGGAGCTGAGTTGGCAGGGGTCCTGGCAGTTCCGCTCTTTAATAGAGGTTCTTCTGCACGTAGGCGGCAATGTACTTGACGGCCAGCATGGTCTCCTCGCATGTGGGTTTGATCTGAGACTCAGGCAGCAGGAAGCCATAACGACCAGTGTCGCGCAACTCAAAGGTGTAGGAATACTTCACTCCCAGGTCATAGGCCCAGTCATCAGAGCCTCCAGCGGCGGGGTCTACGGGCAGAATTATTCAGAGTGAGGTATGCTCATGACCTGGGACAGCTTGCATGTGTTTTCATAGAAATACTGCTTTTGAGGGCCCACAAAATCTTTTGTTTTGGAGACAAATGCATTACAGACTTACAGATGGTTGCGGCACCGGGTCCACTGGTGTAGCGAGTACCATACAGACTACGCAGAGCAGCGGAGGCCCCCTCAGCAACCTTCAGCTACAATGCAGAGAAAAAACAAAAGTGGTCAAATGTGTTAAATGACCGATCCGAAGGTTTTTGGCCATATTAAGTGCAGATATATTCATAAATATTACTGAGCATCACAGAACTTGGCAAAACCTCTCCAAGGTTAGCTAGCATTAGCCACTATAATCGTCTGGTCATACCAGGCCAAGTAAGGTTGTATCAGCAAAACAACTGAGTGAAATGAATTGAGTGCCTTTTACTGCTTAATTCAAGTAGACGAGGCATTCAGCTGCGTTATTGGTTCTTATTGATTCTTTTAAATTTTAAATGGTCTTGCTTTAAAGTCAAAGACTGTCTGATAAAGGAACAATGCTAAACAGAACCAAAATATTATTAAAATACAACAGGTTAGAGTCAAGAGTCATAAATATATGGGGGTTTTTTATCGCCCTGCAGCATCTACCATTCATTGCACTACTTTGATTAAACATTTCTACTGATTTTACAGAAAATAATAAAAGGCTCCAGTGAGCCACAACAGGAAATGAAAGCCGAAGAGAAATGCCCAAGCAGGAAATGATATTTCTCGGAGAACAGATGAGTTATGACAGAACCCCGGAGTTATTTTGTTCTGTAAAGTGTCAGAAGAGAGCTCAAATTACAAGGGAGTAACAGTGAGGCTGAGACGTGTGATCTGCCTCAGTTAGTGTGAGAGTTGGAGCAGGGGTGTGAGTGTTAACTGTGCCGCCCTCGGACACCCAGTGAGAGGGAAAAGAGCCATGAGAATGAGGCATATGAGCAGAGTAAGTGATTTGCAGCAGCTAAGTGTGGTCTTTAGATAAGAGTCATAACGGGACTGGGTTGAATTTTTTCTTAAGGTTTTGAAAACCCCTTTAGATATAATAATACAACATATATAATCCAAATTCCAAATCTGCTGTCATTATAATCCATATAGTGGCACTACTTTTACCTTTTATATTTGTCCAACAATCATTGTATGAAGAGGCAGATTGACCCAAAATTCAACATATGTCTGGTGTAGTTATCTATTGTTATTGCGCTGCTGCACTATAGCGCTGCATATGACACAGCCGTGATGAATAATCATATCGCCATCGTGACTGACCAAGCATGGTCGGTGAAGATGACTTACCAGCTCACTGTGGTGTGCTGCCAGCTTAAAGGTGTAGGAGTAGGGGAAGAGCAGCAGCTGGGAGTAGGAGTGGACGGTGATGTAGGCCTTGATGACGGACTTGTTCTTGCGGATGAAGTCGGCAACATTCTTGACCTCGATCTCAGACTCAGGACTGTACCCACAGAAGGTGTCGCTGCAGGGGTTGCTGGAGGCTCCAGTGGCTGCAATGAAAATGACATTGTGGAAAACCATAATCCACATTTTTGACATCTGCGAATGCATTGCGACTATGCTTAAAGGTACACTTCAAAGATTGTTCACATGAAGTTTATTGTCATGATGCGCCCTGTGAAAAGAGTTACATGATGTCATCTGTGGAGTTTTCTAAAATCAGAGAAAATAACACTGAGGATGTCATAGTGATGTCATCACGTGTGGCGTTTGAAAGATGTGGGTGTTTACTAATCTAATGAAGGATGCTACCAGGCTGTGGAAGTTTGGGAAATGTAGTGTTCAAGGTTTTTGGGGTTTGACTCATACTAGGCAATAAAAGTCAAGATATCCCGGCCTCAGTGGTGCAGATTTTGACGATTCTTTTGAAAATTCACAAAAGAAGCCCATCTTTATGGAAGTGCGATATAAAATCTTTGGACTACCTTTTCAAGATATAAAAATGTATAAACTTACTGCACCAGCCAGCGTTAAAGTTCCTGTTGGGATCAGTTCCAATGCAGCTGGATCCAGATTTCCTGGAGCGAGTTTTCCTCCACATCCTGTTCTAAAGTCCCCAAAGTGGACAAAGTGAACATGTCACACGTGCATTAAGCAAATCAATAAATTCTTCAAGATTAACAGGACAGCGTGGTCTCTAGTAGATTAGCCATTAAACTTTGGCTTGAAGTTGTAACATACGCTCTTGTGGGTGTAGTCGTAGCCATCGATGTTGAAGACAGGCAGAACATAGACATCCATCTGGTTGAGCAGGCTGGTCATCTGAGAGTCACTGCCATAGGTGGACAGAGCCTGAGGAAGAATGGAAAAAAATTCTGTACTGTAATCGGTGGAAGCCTCTGTATAAAATACTTGTCATGCCCTTCCAGTTGTCTTCCGTACCTCCTTGACAAACCACTGGCAGAAAGCAGGAGAGATCCATTCTCTAGCGTGGATACCACAGTCCATGAAGATGGCAGGCTTGGTGGAGCTGGACTTTTTACTGAGCTGTGGTTGTTAAAAGTAATCACAAAACATTTGTTCGATTCAATTTTTGGTATGACAACACAAGGGACTGGTATAGCAGATAAGTCTTGAAGTACCTTGAGAACAGTCATGGGGCGACCCTCGTAGGTGTTTCCAATCACCTGCCTGCTGATCAGATTTGGATTGGAGGAGGAAATGGAGGCGATCCAGGACTGGATCTGAAATTAAAAGGGAGAACAAATAGGAAACAGGAAATAACAGTCAGGGTTTGTATAGTGACTGGTGATCTTTTCCGCCTCTTACTTTGTCCCAGGTGTTGTACTTAGTGTAGCTGTGAGTTCTGGGAGAGGGCTTGTTGTCAGCTTGGGCATCAACAGCAGCCTGCAAATCCTCAATAAGGATCCTGAATACGGATTATTTAAAAAAAAAAAAAAAAAAAAAGCATCATATGTAAATCCTAGGGTTCAAGATGTTTTAATTACATGAGTACCGATTAAGTGGAAATCAGATATGTGCTTTTATTTTGCATCTTTGTGTAGACACTTACTCGTGCTCCATCTCAGTCTGCTGCAGGATGGTGTACACCATATCGAGGTACATGGCAGGCACATGGATGTCCACATCAGTGTCAATGGTCACCTGTTCAGGACTCTCAGGGCTCCAGAAATCGACCTGCAGATGACGCCAAAGCCCAACACTTGACCATGTTGAGATACTCAGGTATGAAATTTGAATACAGCATTTCAGCCTTTCATTTGACAAACTGGGATAAGCTGAAATAAATTTTGTTCGGAAGTGAATATGCCGTGGCAAAGAGCCAGTAAACATAGACAGTATTTTATGTTTGAAGAAGATATTATTTGCATATCTGAAAAGGCATTAAGTGAATTATCAGAATCTAATTTAGGCTTTTACACCGTTGAGTGTAAAGGAGTGAGTGAGGATAGCATTGTAAGGTGCAAGTGCTTGTGTGTGAGACAAGGCAGCAAGGTACATTGATGCTCTCAGCCAGGTCCTTAATGAAAGTCACATGCTCATCAAGCACAGGCTTCAGACGAAAGACTTTATCTCTATGAGGAAAAAACACGAAAGAGATCACAAATACAGTACAATAGCCACGGTTTTGTGATTCACAAGTGCTGCCCTTTCACAAGAAGTGTGATTTTTCAGTGTTATTCAATGTTTGCCATGGTACCACGTAGCATTATCTGGGCAGTATCAATAAACAACATCCTTACATGTTATAACCCCCCTGCTTCATTATTTTACCTCCACAATATATAAGAGGTTTTCCCTAATGCTAATACCCAAACTGTTTTGTATATGTTAAATTCCATTTTTTAACTCAATTCACTAAACATTTTGTATAAATTGAAAGACAGCTGCATAAGGCCATAGTGGTCAAATTATTCCTGGGAGGCCTTATAGCAGTTAAAGGGGTTTTGCCATGTTACTTAATGTACAATGCTGCTAAAGTGCCTTTGAGCAAAGGAGCCTGTCATTGTGCCTGAGTACAAATGTTGAAAAAGACCACAAATGTTTACCAATGGCAACAAGTATTGAAATTGACATATTTTCCATTGATGGAACCATTTCATTGAACCAGAAT
>JBBPCS010000002.1:5362841-5379580 GCA_037974645.1 Hollardia meadi
CCATGTTACTTAATGTACAATGCTGCTAAAGTGCCTTTGAGCAAAGGAGCCTGTCATTGTGCCTGAGTACAAATGTTTACCAATGGCAACAAGTATTGAAATTGACATATTTTCCATTGATGGAACCATTTCATTGAACCAGAATGCTGGCCTACACAGTAAACTCTTTGTTTACTTATTAGCTAAAAACTATATAATAGCCTACATAGCAAAAACCTCACAAGTACAGTCATTGTCATTGTGTCGTTATGTCATTGTGCTTGCATTAATCCAGAACTCATTATTAAAATTTCAAACATTTTATAGCAATAGGGTTACACATAATATAATAGAAAAATGTCTTTTTGCTTAAACGAAGCATAGAATTACCCCTCGAAGCGAGTGATGTCAGCCAGGGCAATAGCCACCAATCCGAAAAGCAGGAAGACCCTCATGTTGGCAGTGAGGTTGATCTCACCGCTCAACAGCACTTATAACCCTGACCTGCCGCCCATCCACCAATCCCCATCTGTGATGCAGCAACATGTTACACATCCTCCCAAAAAAGTACTGTGTACCTGTTATTTTTAGGTGCTTCATGGAGGCACAGGAATAGGCATGATGCATAGTCAATGATTAATAGAGGTGCTTGGGGAAACTTTGGGCCAAGGCCACTTGATTTTAATTCTGTTATTTCTGGATGACTGGTGAAATGATTTGTCTCTTTTTATTATGAGGTAATAAAAAAAAAAAATCAACTTAGGAGAGTGACTTTTTTTTCTACATTTTATTTATATTTCATATATTCACAAACTGTACATTTAGAGAGTAGGGGGGAAAAAAATCTATTAACATGTTTAAATACCACAAAGACAACTACCAGAGATATTGACAATGATCACCGTGCCTGGAGTGTTTGTGTAGCACTCTCATTTATACAGCATATTACTCCCCGAGTAGGCAACATTTCAGCATTTCAATCTTATTATGCAAACATTATATGTTACAAGGAGCACATCATTTGACATTACCACATATAGCATGCATGCACTAGTTATTGTGGTCAAATATGTAACTGATATAAACTTACATCAAATTTTTGCTACACTTTTACAATTGTTCCATGTATATAGCTGCTGGCAGACCATGCAGGGGTGACATGATTTTTTTTTTTTTTTTTTAGTTTTGGAATCTTTGATGAGCACTTGATCACTGTTCCAACAACCTGCTGAGCACACAAAACGTTTATCACTGGACAATAATTACTGCACTGTTTCCTCAAGGCACAATGGGGACAAAATCATGCAGTACATGCATATCTTATATATTTCCATGTATAAATCATGGGATAAGTGATCTGTAATTACATACAGTATAGTCTTTTTAAGCAGGGCGATACTCCATTTATATAGTTCATTCCTGGATTTTTTTTATAACTCACCTTATTTTTTTATCATGAGTGTTATATAACGTGAGGATTTCTGAATAATTGTTCTGCAGATAAGCATTGCACAAGGTAGTGAATGTCTCTTGGACTTACACAGGGACATGAATTCAACATTTCCACCATTCTGCATGGTTCAGTGCTTGGTAATACAGTTGGGGTTTTAAAAGCATGGAATGTCTCCATCCCCGGCCCCTTAACCACAAACCAAAAGTGCGGGGAGAGTAAACTTGTACCCTCTTTCTTTATTTTTTATTTCTCACTTAACATCAGAGGAAGCCTTGCTTTTGGCTGTGAGGCTCAGGGCCTCAGAAGCATGAAAAGAGAGGGCACTCATCTTGGAGCTGATGCTTGGGTGAGGCCCTGTCGCTCCACCTGGCAAGCAGCGCAACAGACGCAGTAAGTTTTTGCGAAAATTGCGCCCAACAAAGCCGTACACGATAGGGTTAACACAGCTGTTAAAGTAGGCAATGCAGATGGTGAAAGGCATGGCAGTGTCAATGATTTCCAGGATGGCACAGTTCTCCACCAGTATCAGCTGGGTGAGCACCTGCATTAGGTGGAACACCTGATGGGGCACCCAGCACAGGAAGAAAGCCAGGACAGCTGCTGCAAGCATGCGCAGTACCTCGTCATCCCGGGAACGGGAGCTTTTCTGGATGTGTCTAGCACCCAGCAGCGCCCGTCCAATGAGGCAGTAACACGTGATGATGATGACAAAGGGTATTAGGAAGCCCAGCAGGCTTTTCATCAGGCTGATGGCCAGCAGGAGCTCCTTCAACCTGATGGCATTTTCCATGTTTGGGTGCAGAATGCCACACAATGTATTGTTTGAGTCTATGATGTTGTGGACATCCCTGGTCAGTGCCGTGGGCACACTAAGAACAAAGGCAAAAAGCCAGATCACTACACAGGTGATGCATGCGTACGCCACAGTGCGGAACCTGCGTGATCGCACTGGGTGGACGATGGCAAGGTAACGGTCAATGCTGAGTGCTGTGAGGAAGAAGATGCTGGTATAGAGGTTGAAAATTGCCAGCCCCGCACTGGCCTTGCAAAGGAATCCTCCAAAGGGCCAGTGATAGCCTGTAGCGGTGAAGGTGGCCCACATGGGCAGAGTGATGAGGAAGGTGAGGTCAGAAACGGCAAGATTGAGCACAAAAATGTTGGCCACCGTTTTGAGCTTCATGTAGCAGTAGATGACAGCCACTACCATACTGTTTCCGACAATGCCGATGACAAAGTGGCAGCCGTACACGATGGGTACCAGGGTGAAGATGAATTCATGGCTTCCAGATATGCCGCATGTCAGAACTATCCCTTCTGTCGCTCCTGCCGTTATATTCTGCATTTTCCCTTTTTAGTGCCAGATCCTGGGACTTTTAAACGGGGGGCCTTGTCGGCAGGGTGCTTCTGTTGTGACTGATACAGGCCTTGGGCGAGGGCCTCAGCGCGTCCTATAAAAGAAACACAACAAAAAATGTCACAGGCAGTCTAGGGTAAGAGCCATCATTACCGCTGGCATGGCCCATAAACACTAATCCACATGAGCACCCATGAAAGTTCTCACCCTACACCAGCTCATTAAAGACCTGCACATTAAAGCCATCCTGACGCTTTATGTTATTTCTGTAAAATAGGAAGCCATGAGAAACAGATGTTGTATGTTATTCAATATTCCAAAAATGCTCTTTGAAACATCATTATTCAGACAGTCTACATTCTCCCTTTCCCTTTAAATTGTCTTTCGGCTAATGAATGGCAACAGTAAAACTGTACACTGTTTATTAAATGGTCCGTCCATCTGGGTGGACTGCCAACACCCGGAAGGAGAACATTTATGCTTTGTGTTACGACCTGTGTTAATGAAGACTGCATGGCAAAGTGCGAGCTAAGATAATAACACCATTAAACACTGAGGTACTGAGGGAGCAGTGAGGAGAGAGAAAGAGAGGGTTGAGGCTCCAGTCACTGTAAAAGACATGTCACGTTTCAAACCCTTGGTGTGCAGAGATACATTGTACCCAGCATGAGAACTTCTAATCAGCGTACACCTAAACAAACAGGACAGCAGGGATTCAGCTTTGTGGAAACTTTGCTCTGTGAGAAAATCAAACCTGCGTGCAGCTGAAAATTTGCCTCCGGGCAACTTTTTGCCTCATTTGTATAAGCAGAATGTGAAATGTTGAGAGTCTTTATGTTTAATAGGATAGCTTAGTGACTGTCATTAGTGGGGCTGATGTAATAATATTAGCATAAGCGTGATGTATACTATTACTACAGCTGCAAAGATAGTTTCTGCTACCACTTATAAGAAAATGACAATATATTTGTGGTTACTTTACAACCAGCCAGGTGCCAGGAGAAAACATGGTCTGAATTTGGAGCTCAAAAGGGGGCAAACAGCACATACAGCTAATAAAACAATAATTCTATGTGGTGATTTTAAAATAAGAAGTTGAATATTTTGTGTAATGCAGATAAAATGTGGACCACTGTATGAGCTGCCACAATAAAAATGGAAACCCTCTGATAAGCAGTTCGACTAAACTAAGCAGGTGTCTTGCCACAAGATGGCATTCTAGCGTTAAGATTTTTGCTCTCTTAACATCTCGCAGCTGACACAGTGCAATGATATCATGATGGAATACATATTGATATATTTAGTTTTACCTCAGAAGGTATACATTTATTTTAATTATTTTTTGGCCTTTCATGCCTTTTTTGACAGGATAGCTGGAGAAGTGACAGGAAAGAGGGGAGAGAGGAGGGGACGACACGCAGCAAACACTGCCAAGGACTAAGCCTTTCTGTACATGGGGCGCCCTCTCTACTTAGTGAGCTGTAGGGTGCTCCCAGATATACATTTAAAAAAAACAAATGTCCTTTGTTTTTGCAGAAATCCTGTTGCTGCTGATGCTCTTCAATGTTACTGTGGACTACAGTTGAATGCATCTTTAAAAACCTTCCCTATCTGCATTCCTGTTGCCTCTGGTTGGCATTAAGACCCTCTAGTAGAACTATTTTATCTCCAGTCAAAAATCTCCTCATTTTCTGCCAGGTTTCGGAGGATACATTCTCTGAAAACAAAAACAAAAATCCACTGAAGCAACAGCTGTATCGGTTGCAGATGTGTGGATTGTTGAGTGTGGAAGATGTGTGGGTGCCAAAGGCAACAGTATAATGATATACCTCTGCAAGTTTCCTGACAGACCCTGGTCTAGTAGGTAGGGTAAAGCAGCAACACAGACGTCATTGCTTGGATTTACTGTACATGTGTTTTCTTGCTTTAATGATTCTAACAGTGGCTGGCTGAAATTTAAACTATACCAAAGCGACAAAACACATATCAGTTGCACCATTTAGGGATTTAAAACCGTTTAAGATAATCTCTTAATGCTAAGACAAACACAAATGAAAATATGGGAGAAAATGGACACCATATGCCTTTTACCACATTATTGGTACATTTGGTGGTTAGCCACCAGTATTTTGCCATGAGGAAGATGCTCAAGGTGAGGGGACATTTGTGGGGAGTGAATATAAACAAAGCTGAAAGTTATTGCTGCCTATATATGTAAGTGAGCCCCATAATAAAGGCGGGGTGGCACGGACAGAAGCCGACTCGGAAGCAGGTAATTTAGTGTGGCTGTGTCCAGTGAGCTATACCTCGGAATGAGATGGCACATTACTGAATGACAGCCATAAACCCTGGGTGACCACAGACAGGAAGGTAAACACCCACTTTACAAGGTCAAAGAGCAAGCTGCATCCTCTCCAACACAACAATGGACTGCTCTGGAGGCTCTGCACTGTTTTCAAACACACAGCTGCTTACAATGAATGATAAAATCAGGATTAGGAGGAAGTTTGAGGACATTTTTGCTCCACAGTGCATTGACTGACTCCTGAATGGCACTGCAGTAGCAACATTCCATTTATAATCCTATTTTGGGGGTATTTAAATGTAGCCTCTTTCTGGGATCATGGGAATTTCTTAAAAAGTAAAATCTATCAAAGTTCGCAGTTCGGGCAGGCCGAGTTGGACTGAGTTGGGATAGAATCACTGTTCCCATCAACAAAACTATCCGAGGCTGAGTGCCTGGCTGCTCTGACACGAGCACAACCATCTGGCTGCCCATAGAGAAAGCCACTAAGATGTCTGGTTGATGGAGTTAATGATTTATATCAGCCCATAATGATGCATGGTTAACCTTACTTGGAACACACCACCTCGTCTGCTCGCCTCACGATCATCCTCTCGTTTAGGCCTCATTTCAGATCTGCTTCCTGTTGTTGTAAACTCAGCTTTATGCTTCCTGTATCTTTAAATTTAATACCCAGAAACCCATCAACAATAAATGGCACTTTTAAAACGGCATTAAAGCTTTAAATTTCTAACAAGTGTAGCACACCTCAATCGCAGCCTCCTACAACTCACTTCCTCCTCTGTCTCAACTTACAAGGGTGTCACTTCAGCTCAAGAGTTTTGAAGTAGGAAACTTGACCAAGGGCAAACTCAGACAACTGAAGAAACTTCTAAATATTAAACATGTTGGTCCCTGCAATGAAATTTATCACGATTTGAAAAAAAAAATATGTAAAAATCGCCAAACCAACACACTTCTACATTTAAATTTAGTGTATTTTATACAGAAATGTTACGAAAGAGAAAAGATTGGGATTAAGCTTGTGTGTGTGTGAGAGAGCATGACAGTGTCCATGACCTAAATGAGGACTTGACTTCTGTGTCCAGGAAAGGGGCTAATGGAAATACTGGCATCGGAAGCCATGTCTGCATGTTTCTGTTTATACAACTGCGTTTTCATGTGACTTGCACAATTAAACTGCACAAACTTCAGCGAGTAAAGCTTTCCTTATATTACAACAACAAAACACGTTATGAATCCTTTTCTCTCCGACTTATTTTCGACCATCGGGATAGTTTGTCAAACGATTCTTTCACAGGAGAACCAGGGATTAGATCCAGTAACACATTTACTGGCTTTCAGACTAGCTTTTGTCTCCAACATAGAAACATGAGGGAGGAAAGTAAGCAACTGTAAATGTGAAACTCATACAAAGCTCTTGGTGTAAGAGCCTGATGCTGAGCAGCCGTCACTCTGAACAAACTAGGAGGGAAGCCATGACATGTTTTCCTCTCTTCCTCGACATGCTTACTCTCCAGTCCATCACTTTATTTATCTTTTCTTCAACAGTTTTACACTCGTCTCTCTCGCTGACAAACCTTTCTCTTCTTTAGTTACCTTTCCCTGCTATTCCATAGCCACCCTGTTTTCTTTCTTCACCATCTCTTCTCAATAAGTGAGGATTTTTAGGGAGCCCAGAGCTACTGTTTATCAGGAAGAGGATCTAATTCTCTATGGGAATATGAGACAATCTAAACTTCACTGTAGATTCCATCCTTCTCGTCGCATAGTGTGCATAATGCAGTTCTGGATTCTTCCCATGCCTACTGCACAGCCACAATGGTTCTTTTTGAGGCTCTGCACACACAGGACTTTCACCTGAACAACTTGAACAAACAGCAACAACAGGTAGCACAGATTAAGTCTGTGAATAAAGCATTTTGCTCTTTGCATTCACTACACTGTGTGGGTTTCCAAGGTAATATCAGCCATTTACAATAAAAGGCCTTTAAGATAAATATTTACAGACACTGAAACCTTTTTGCGGACATTACAAACGCCTAAAAGCAATTGAACCAAGGTAATATTTGTTAATCCAATGAAAGAGACTGATGCGGAATGTTAAATTTAAAGAGTTTATAGACATAGACTGGCAAATAATCATTTGTGAAAGTTATTAAAACCTCTTCCTGAGAATGAGGTAACATGAGCTCCTACCTGTTGTGCAGAACCAGGAGGCTGTTGATGCTTCCAGAGCAGGACAGACAGAGACCACCACAGTGTGCCAGTGACCGCCTCTGATTTAACTTAACTGGTGGAGCGAGACAAGCAGGAATACCGTCTGACACACAAACACACACACACACACACACACACACCCCACTACTCACTCTCTCTCCCTCTCTGTCACATACACACACACTACAATGATGAATGAATTATATTGGAGCTACGTATTGTCCTAGCCCATCTCTCTGTGGCCCACAGCCGGCGTGCACACAAATAGACACGCACAAACACACACTCACTCACACAAGATCTTACACAATAGCACATCCCCTCCGCCTCCTCCTCCCCTCTCTCCTCCTCTTTCCACCCTACTCCCCAAGCCCCTTCCCTCTTTCTTAATATCTGCTTTGAATCACTCATTTTGGCTTTCATGTGATATTGGTTCTGGTTTTGACAGGTGGAGCTCATTTAAGCGCCAGATTTAGGCCTGTTGCACAATCTTTTGAGGGTGTTCAATTCGGCATTACGGTTTCAGACATCATGCAGACTTGCATTGGCATTATTATGGTTAATCTTACTTGAATATCTCGACCACCTCTCTTCCCCCACTAGCGATCATCTCTTAACCTATGACAGTCCCCTGTCCTGTGCTCAGCATGAAAGGAATGGCCAGGCTGATCGTGATTGGACCTGTCGACACTCTGTATTAATAGCTGCCACGAGTTCGCCCTTGGCTTGGATCAGGGTGTATTCAGGGGCTTGGAGAGGGGGGAAACTGGTGGGGTGGAGCCACAGAGTTGGGTTACCGCTTTCCTTTCACCCCTTGCTGGGCTTTCTAAGAACATTTCAGCCGTCACTCGTTTGTCACTTTTTTTGGGGGGATGTATTGTTAGAGTGTTTGAATGTATGTGCATGTGCATCAGGATGACCAAGCTGACAGTCAAGCTGGCTTTGTCAATGCTATTTAAGTGTGATTGAGGTATTTCCTAAAGAATGTGACGAGTATATACAAAGAATAATGTAATGTGAAATAAAACTGATTGTAATTTGAAGCCGGTTGTGTAATCCAGCTGCAATAGGAATTTCAACTTAAAAAAAAAAAAACATCCATCAGACACACCTTGACAACAAAGTTATTTGTCTCTCACTATTCTTCTCTTTCTCAAGGTCTTGACAGGTGCTGAGAAGTGGGTCACATCCTCACCTCTTCGCCTCGGTCCAAGGCAGCTATCGCAACTGTCATGGAGATGGATAGTGATGGATGAGACGGAGTCGCCGTCATCCCCTAAATCCCCTCAGTTTCAGTGTCTGCAGTGTTGAAGGCGACGAAAGCCATCACCTGGGTTGAAAGCAAACAAGGAAAGAAAGGAAAAACAAACACTTTCAGCTAAGTGGAGGTCCTGTTTGGTGGCTTTTTCTCGCTCATGTGTAACCTAGTCATTTGAGAATGATCACATTTACTGAGCTTTCTATGGCTTGCAGCTCCTTGGAGGTCACACAGGGTCAAAAGACAGCATGTACAAAGATCCTTTAAAACTTTTTGAAAATACATGACATGCACCAGAGTGCTCTTCAGTCAAGGCAGGTTGCAGGGAGGAGGACAGTCTCACTTTGTCTGAAACACAGCAACAGAGCCATTTACACCTCCAGGGGATTATGATCAGGCTCCATTATGTCTTCAATTACTGTGAATGATAAGAATCATCCATTAGGCGAATGTTATCTTACTGCGTATCCTGTCACAGCAGTGAGCAGCCGTACGGTATCAAATCACCAGCGCAGTCTTGTTCTCGCTGCCACAAGAATAGTAAACAATCTAAATCTGACCCACGAGACCCCTCAGGAAGTGCGGAGCGAGTTATGCATCGAGCTTCGAATCTGTACTGTATTTTCCACAAAACAAATAATTCTCAGCAGGGACAGGATGTTGTTGCAACACCCCGCACTACAACATTGATTTACACTCCTCGAGCACAAGCAGAAACAGATGTTGACGATTTAAAAATGGAGATCTGCAGGGAGAAGATTAGGTGGGAAAAGAAATTTCCTGTGGGACTGGACCTCTTTAGAATGGATGGGTGGTGTTTATTTCAGGTTTGCGGTTGGTGCGTTTTAAAAAGTTTAGACTCCATGTCCTGAAATGAATGCCATAACCCCCCCCCCCCACCCCCCCCAAGATTCCAAGATTATTTCTAAATTCACAT
This sequence comes from Hollardia meadi, assembly GCA_037974645.1. Taxonomy (NCBI): domain Eukaryota; kingdom Metazoa; phylum Chordata; class Actinopteri; order Tetraodontiformes; family Triacanthodidae; genus Hollardia; species Hollardia meadi. The sequence continues at coordinate 5,372,348 of JBBPCS010000002.1, forward strand.
TGTGCAACAATTAGGCATCTGATGTAACAACAGTGAAATCCAAAGAATATGGTCATTTATCATCTATTGGGTAATAAATCATTTCTGGGTGAGTAAGGCCAGAAAAGAGGACATGGCTTCATCTCAAGTGCTCATACCCTGGAGGTGTGATAGTGGGCGATGCTCTGGCTAATCAAATCACTCTAACAAGATTAGCTGTGTTAGCACTTAAGCTGTAATAGAATGAATTGATGACTGAGGTAATTACTGGTAGCCCGGAGCACTGCAGGGAACGACGGCCCTTTTACACCAAAACAACACAGGCAGCAAAATGCCAAACCATCACATAGCCACCTGCTGAAGAAAGACAATACTCTGTGAAGTCTGAGCTCTGACTGTAAACTGCTGACCAGTATTGAGTGGCAAGTAGCTGATCCATCCCTTATACCTGAGTAAATACATTTTACATGATTAGAGGCTAGTATTGCATGGTTACCATCAAAAATCCATGTGTGAATTGATTTGCATTTTTAACTAGTGACAAGGGGCCAAGTTGAATTTCATGAAAATGAAATAACTAGAATATATTTGTTTCCTCACGTTTGTCAGTAGTTGTTGAAAAATGTTGAACTTTGCAAAACTGCCAGAGTTTGCAGGGCAAGACAGACTTCTTCATATTTTGGATTTGACCGACATGGTGTCATCATCAGTTTTTCTTCAAAAGTCTGTCCATCTTTGACTCATGCATGTTTTAAATCTCACTAAGAAACTTGTTCCCCCATTGCTGTTGATGAATTGTATTCATTTTGACACTTTGACTTTTCATAGCAGGCAAAGCACAGGTGGAACTAATAACATGAGGGCCTCTACGTTACAGCAATCACTGCAATGAAATGCAGCAATCAGTAATGTCATTAGATACACCTGTGTCTGACAGGTCAAAATGTATGCAGTGAAAAAGGTCGGTTCAGCTTTTCCTTTTAAGGTATTGCCAGTGGTGGAGAAAGTATTCAGATCATTTACTTAAACCTGCAGCGAGACACTTTTACATGAATGTCCGATACATTCAAGCCCTTGCCAAACATGTTTACACAATGCTGTTTAAGCCTATAACTGCCAGATAAATCTCCTTATGTTTCGCAGTATACAGGAGTTTTTAAATCTGGAGTCTGTGGCGACTTTTCCGTGCTGATGCACAGGTAGTGATGCATTTTTTGTCAACCAGCAAAGATCGACCTGCAGGTTTAAGTAACAGTACAAATACCAAAACTGTTAAGTCATCCATTGAAAATGTTACTTTAGTAAAAATGTGTGTATAATCAGAAAAATGTACTTTACGTATAAAAACTTAAAAGTACTTAATGAGGAAAAATGCCCATTTTGACTTTATATCATTAGATTATTATTATTACTCATGCATAAATGTAAAAGCAAAATTTGTGAGATGGAGCTAGTTTTTAATTATTTTGTATAGTACTGCAACTAATGATTATTTTCATTATGGATTCATCTTTTGGTCATTTTTTTTCCCATTGATTGATTGTTTTTTTTTTTTTTAAATGATCAGAATAGTGAGGAATGCTGTCACACTTACCCAGAGCCCAAAGTGACACCTTAAGAGGAAAAGCAGCAAACCTTACATCTGAGGAGCTGGAACCACTTTTGCTTGAAAATGATTTAAATGAATGGTTGCTAATTAATTTTCTGTCAATCGACTCAGCAGTTGTTTCACCTGTACTTGTACATACTGTTGGGCAGTTTAATTTATTACAAAATATCATACTTTTTAAGTTTGTATGCAAAAATCTTAATTTGTAAAGTAACTAGTGAAGTGTAAAGTAACTAGTACTAGCTGTCAGATAAATGTAGTGGAGTAAAAAGAACAATATTTACCTCTGAAACGAGTGGAGTAGAAGTAGACTGATGAATGAGTAAAGTACCTAAAATTTGCACTTCAGTACAGTACTTCAGTAAATATAAGTTACTTACTTACATTTCACCACTGAGATTTATCTTTCAGGAAAAAAAATGCTAAGCTTTGTGAGATAAATGTAAAGATAATAAACGAGAGGCCTAAACTGGAGCTAGGTGAGCAATAATGCTAAGTTGATACAAGGTTGAAAAATAATGCAGGGAGCTAGTTTAGCCTGACAACTAGCATTACCGCATCAGTCACACTATTTGATCCAAATATATTGAACGCACCCTTGAATATTAAGCCGGTGTATTTAACCTGTTGTTCCGCCCCCTATTGGCAGTAGTAGTACTGTAATGATGCTAACATTAATTCTGCCGCCACAAATGCCTCATATGTGGCGCTAGCTACCCGCTTCTCTTGCTAATGTAGCATTTTGCCAGCTAGCTAACTCGCCAGCATCCCTCCTATCACCGTTGCTTCAGGACCCCCCCCATCTGCTTGGAAAACGTTCCCCTGCTTCCTCCTGTTGCTGCTACCCTCGTCGTTCCTTCGTCGGCCACCAACCTGAACTGAAGCGGGAAGTTTTCTGTCCCTGCTGTGGAAGTTTGGGTCTTTGCATCATTGAGGTAAGAAGTTGTTGCTTATGCTAATCTATATCGTCAGTCTGTTCTGCTCCAGTGTTTACGTGCACTTTAATTGCTCTGACAGCCCTGACAGATTTGCTTGTGGAGGCCCGTGTCTTGCTGTTGCTTCTGCTAGATTAGATTAGGTTTAGATTAGGTTTTTTTTTTTTTGCATGTGAATTATGATGCTTTCATGACTAACTGTTGTGTGGTGTTTTTAACTGAATTGGTATTGCATCATCCAATTGCATCATTTTTTGCTGTTGAATTGGGATGGTTACTGCATGTCTTACTGCAAGCTTGGGTCTCAGAGAGATACTAATGTGCATTGTAATTGTGATGCAATTATTGTCTTGCAAACAGCCTTTGCACATATGTATTCCATTGTAATTTTGGCTTCACTGGAAACCAAACATTACCTTTGTTATATGCACTCCATTTCAACTGTATTATGTGACAGCTTGCTTTATTCTTATCTTTTTTCTGCTTATATTTTTCTCATCTGAATTTTTGGTTTGTGGTTTTCACTGCTGCTACTCAGCTGTGTTTATCACCACCTCAATCTTACTTCCATGTCCTAGTCATGTGCTGTTTATCAGTGCAGTTCTTAAGAAAAGACTGTTGCTCAATTTCTCTCCCTACTGTTTTGCTCCGCTGTGCTGCATATTTGCAAACACAGCTTTCAAACTGCTGCAAAAAGTGGCTACTGCTATCTTCCATTGATGTTCATATATTTCACTTCTCAAGCTCAACCTCCACCATCCACGTGTATAGTCCAAGTTCTCCTATGAGGAGGAAAAGTTTATTATCATTTCTCCCCAATTCCTTCAATGCTGAAGTTGGTGAAATATACTATGACTGATTTACATCAACAAGGCTATGAAATATGTTTTGTGGCGTTTTTGCCTGTAGTGTAGATGATGTGACAGACTGGACTTGCGTAAGCCACCAGAAAACCTCATAACATGTATTTTATCAAATGGACACTTGATGCTCTCATGCTTTATACAGACATAACAAACATCCATCTGTACAGAACTAATTTCTGGGCTTCTGACAGTCCTAAACACCCAAGACTACATATATCAACCTCGGAAGGCCCACAAGGGACCCGTCCAATGTGACTTTAACAAGGCTTTTATTTTCTCGGTGTGCTGTGTAGGTGTCAAGGACAGCCTAAGCACCGTCCCTCTGGTGCAGTCAAGGCTAAGAAAATATTTACTGCATCTCTCACACTGAATGGACCTTCCTTGTTAGCGTTGTTGCCTGTGTGACTCAAAAAAATGTGTTTGTGTGGAAGGACGTGACAGACGGGGATGAACAGAACAAGTGTTTTGTCACATAAACTTTTTTTTTTTTTTTTTGCCCGGTGCCAGGAATATGTGTACAACCTGTAAGCACACTGGTTTGTGATAGACCTTCACCCCCGAGCTTGAATTCCTGCTTAACGTCATGGAAATCTGTGACCCAGAGGTTGACCCTGGAGATGCAAAATTATGTGGCTGCCACACTCCTCTAGATCGGAGCAAAAGAACAGATATGTCAAAGACAACAAATCTTTTACACAAACAGGAAGCGCCCAGCAGATTGGGAGGAAAGTAGTGGGAAGGCCTGTAACGGGCCTCCAAGAGATCACATTGTTTAGGTCTGGGCTCCCCAAGGTTGCCTTTTTACATCTACACATAGGGAGGGATGGGAAAATACTGAAGGGGATGCTTAGGGAGGCTTGCTACTTGGTTTAACCTCTCCCATGAATATTTTTTTTTAGCTCTTTATTAGATCTGTGGAGGATTTAAAAAAGGCATTTGCACTTTCTTCTAGTCCTGTGAGGTTTATCACTATAGGATGACATTTAAATTTTAAACAGTGAGCTGTCATGCAGACGTATTTTGCTTCCTTAAGGTACTGTCTGCTCAGCCAAAGGAGCATTATAGACTAAGATAATGGAGGAAGAGGTAATGTTGCCCTCAAGCAAGGAATTGAGCATGTTGCTCTGAAGGTTTGATTCTGTTTATTAAAGAGATTTATCATTACATTCAGACATCTCAGACAGATTATAAGAGCATAAACAAACAAATTTGTCTCCGTGTTCTTTCATTCTAACAGTTTTATATTCTAATCTTTTTCGTGTGGTAGCAGTGGGCTGTCATTATGCGTGTGTTGAGTCAAATTCTGATTATTGCTCTTGCACAGTTCTTGTCACTTAACTTTACAGTAAATTTAGGTTCTTTCTGTGTGCACCCATATTGTCTATGCTCTGTCTGTGTTAACGCACGTGTGTGTGTGTGCGTGTGTCTGCTTGTGAACTTGTGTCCGTAAGACTGAAAAGTTTCAAGCACACACTGTTGTACTAAGGGTCTGGAACCTGTTCTTATCCCTGGCCAGGCTTTCCTTGTGTAAACAGCATGTGAACGGCATTGAGTTTTCTTTCTCACCCATGACCCCCTGTCTTGTAAAAAGAGGCACAACCAGGCAGGGAGACATTACCAAGAAGTTTTGATGGAAAGTCAACCCCAATTAAATGCAAAAATAAACAAATATTAATAATAAACATCCATGAAATCAAATCTGGACACTCAATTTTGCTTTTCAGATGCACATTTTTAGATCTAAGGCGTATGCTCAGTGTCTCAGCTTGTACCCACTTCCCTTTTTAAAACCCCCACTGGCCACGCTGCTACTCCATGAGGCTGCTGGGGAGTTTGGGCTCAGCTGAGTCAACAGCCCTGTGGCCCTCTAGGCCATATAAACACCCCCGTTCTTCGGGAAGAGGGTGACTCGCGCCACACTGGCGATGTTTTGTCATGTCCTCATCTCTGTAGTAACAAACAGATTAGTCTTTGACAGACGTGTTTGGAGGGAAATGGTTGAGTCTTTTGAAGACTCTGTCCTATCACAAATGAATCGGCTTTCTTTTGTTATAACGTGATTTTTATTTGAGCGGTATGTAATGCATTTCAAACAAATCATGGTAAACTTTATTACTTACTCTGAACAGAGCAGATGGCGCTGAAATATTAGATGATCCATTAACAGAAATTATCAAGCATTTGTGCCCCAAAGTTTGTAGTTTTTTTTTAGAGAACTGTGTTGTCTTGTATTTATGCAAAGAAAAATGGCAACAAGTTTTCATGGTGGAAAATAGCATCAAAACGTAAGCTATGTAAAGTTAGCTCATGGATGACCATTAGAATTATTCTCATAATTAGGAGTATTGTCATGCTTACAAAATTGGCAATCTCTACAGGCACCTACTTTTTTTTTGTGTTTGTTTTTAACAATTTCAAATTTATGCAGAGGGTTTGGACTTTGGTAAATCATCATTTTGAGAAACATTCATGTAATTAACCTATCGCAAGTGATTTTATAATGATGTATTGATGTTTAATTCAAAACTTGGGTAACTCACATTATGAAAAAAAATATCAGATATGGCATTCTGGCATATTTGGGTATCACTTTGCTCAAAATGTCGCAAAACACACAGACATGTGAAAGGTTCCATATCCAGCTAATTATCTACTGAATCGCTGTAAAAACCTGTTGAAACATTTTGATTATCTCCAGTACGAAGGATGGGAAGCTATGAAAAATCCCAAATACAAAAGCCATATGAGTATTGCCTTAAAATTAAACTTAAAGAGTATAATTCCAGTGTGTCCTTCTTTGCTTTAATATTCTTGGTACTGTCATAACTCCATATAGCTGCTTGTGGGATGTTTTCCTGTAAGTCCTTTTTAGATCTTTATATCCCCTGTGTGCTATACGAGCCATGACTCAGTAAATGGAAGCATTAACCTTTTACAAGAACGCTCTTTATTGCTGTAACATTATTCTTAGCTGAGCTGCTGATGACTTAAAGTACAAACAACAATTTGTAATCTGGAAACCAGTCTCTAAATGACCGTAACTTGCATAAGTCAGTCATCCCTCTCTTCGTCATCAGGTTCCTGCATTTTGCTGCATAATGTGGGACCCTGAGTTCACTTGACCTAAAATAAGCAGCGGGTCAAGAATTTTGTTCCAGCAAACTCGACGAAGAGTCTTCTGTCCATCCCTCCTGTCCTGTTTTGTTCACTGAGATGCAGATGACAGGCACGTTTAAAAAATACAGTATTGGATTTAGTCATGTACTAAATTAATCTTAATTCCTTAGATGGATGCGCAGCAGTGTTATTCCCCAATGTGTCTGCCTGTTTTTTCTTACTGAAGACAAGTGTTTTGAACATTCTGTAGAACTTTTTCTGCCCATTCCCAGCATTTTATGCTGAGGTGGCCTTAGCTCAGGGAGTTTGTCTTGGCCCTGTTTTAGAAGAATGCCAGTTAGTGGATGGCACTAAGGTCCTGTAATCAGCACATCGTCCCTGGGAAGGAGGAGCTCATACTGTTTTCTAATTTTATTTTCTGTTTGTATTTGGATATTGGTGACACAGAATGAAGACAGCTGGAGCATCTCTAGCTTCTGTAATGTGATGTATTTCTAAGTGGAATATTTGGGCATGGGATAATTTCACTAAACATATCCTTCAGGGATTTTGTTTCGTTTGCCCAAAAGTAGGCGTAAAATGGAAAACAAGAGTCTCTGGAGAACCACAGGGATTCAGAGCTGGATACTAAACCTCAACCCATGCCTGACTGACTGACTGACTGACTGACTGACTGACTGACTGACTGACTGACTGACTGACTGACTGACTGACTGACTGACTGACT
>JBBPCS010000002.1:5379680-5390910 GCA_037974645.1 Hollardia meadi
TGACTGACTGACTGACTGACTGACTGACTGACTGACTGACTGACTGACTGACTGACTGACTGACTGACTGACTGACAGACAGACATGCATGCTTCAACCCCCTCACCTTTCGGACATTAAAATTTCAGGGTACAGTTTTGGCCACAATCAGATACCTTCACACAGCCACTGGCCAGGTGTGTGGAGGGGAGAAAGCGAACAAACTAGATAGTTTCTTGCATACACTATCCTTAATGTCAAGTTCAGACTACATGACTTTCAAAGTCGTCGGATCGCTGTGCACTTCACACTACACGACTTGCTGTCTTGTGATCGGGAGTCTTGCAGTCGTGAGTTCATACTACAAGACTGACTGGTAACAGGGGGTCACACACTACACGGTCTTTCACCAGGAGAAAACCCCAACTAGTATGTCTGGTCTCCAAACTACGTTTGGTCACGAAAACACACGCAAGAGGTGACACGGGAAATGACGTGCGAAACAGGAACTTCCCTTGCCATGTTCTCCATGCTCTCCGCCATGTTTGTTGATGTTGTATTTTTCTTCCGGGTTTCTGCCTCTTTATACTGTCTATGGTTTTCCCTCACCACGTGTCCTGCGCTCTGATTGGCTTTAGTTGTTGCCAATTCATCTAGATAATTAGCCTGCTAGAAATCTAGTCGGAGAAGGTGACGTGTCGGTGAGCCTCTCAAATCGCGTCTTTGTAGAGTTCACGCATAGCGATTGGTGGCTCTGATCTGGGGCTTTTGTCGGCGAGCTCCAAAATTTGTTGGTGAGGGGAAAATCGGGCTAGTCTTTATTTTAATTTATTTTAACATTTATCACCGGAAAACGGAATAATTTTCGTATGAATTCTCTAACGTTTTTTGGACATTCCAAGAGAAAGCAGAATAATGTGGGGACACAGGAACCACTGTCTTTAAATGTAGAAGAAGAATAGAATAATGGACATATTTCATGCATACTCTGTTTGGCAAGGGTAAGTAAAGCCCCTTAGTTGCTGAGAATATTGGATTATGTCCTCTTTTTTTTAAATGTACAAATTGTTCAGAGGTTTGCAAACTAAGCCAAGGAATTCTCCAATCTGAGCCAACGACCAGTATGACTAATGAATAAATACATCATGGGAACAGACATAAGCACAGCGAAACACAATGAATTATGGGATCCTTGTACATCCACATCTTTCAGTGTTTCACTATTAATTTGTCATTAACCTCGGCTGGTCCGCTGGCTGACTTTATTGAATATCAGCTCATCAAACTATTGTACTATCTCTGCGCGAATCATTTGGCTCAGAGGTAAGTAATAATCGTAGATGCTAGCAATATTTGCTTTCTTATTTGTATTATTACGGATTGGAGTCCAACGCTCCTAAATTGGTCATCAGATGCATGTACTTTGTTATTCCCCTAGAAATCACTCAGACATTCTGCTGCCCCATGGGCGCTCGTACTGTGTGTTTCTGAGGTCAGTTAACCCCTGCTGAGCGAGCAGGAGTGGATGGGAGGAGGAGTACAGCTAGAGGAAATAACACAGCGGCGGGGTATCTCATGCCAATCAACATACAGTAAAAGTGAAGCCAGAAGACCGATGCTAGATGATTTCCCAAGACTGTGTGGGTTGATGTTTTTACCCTTGAGAGGGAATGAGTGGTTAATGTACTTACTAAAGCTTGAATCATGTTGTCTCAGTGGGATTATGCCTTGGTTCCTTGGGTTTAATCCCCATTACTGTATGTGCTTTGTTTGACTTGTATGTGCAAGGATGGAATCTCTAGGTAAATGAGCATCTTATTTTTGGCCTGATATCCGTATTGCTAATGCCATGATGGCATTTAACTCGTAACCACATGACTTGACATCAAGGGTCAAGTTTTAGAGTACTCCCACTCTGTGTTGGCATGAAGAGAGAGGAGGCGACTCACCACAAGTCGACTCCTAATGAAGTCCCTTCCTGGGAGCTCTGTAAATATTTTCATCCTCTCCCTCAGCCTGCTGATAGACTAATTCCACTCACGTTCCTAATTAATCACTGAGGAGTGGAGAGAGACTGAGACAGGAGGAACTGGATAAGTGGCCACAGGACTGTTGTTGGAAACTGTTCACATCAACACCCTGTTTGCAACCCTATCCTGTCCTTTTATCACACGCACATCAAAGGACGTGTGTGTACAGGCAGGTAAAAATAGCCATTCTTATGTTAGTTAGTTTATTTTTATTTCTGTGTCATGACATCTGGCCCCCTTCATGGGATGACAAAACACCATCTCCCGGTACATCAAAGTAAAAATAAATGAAATGAATTACCACAAAGTATGATAAAAATATTTAAAATAATTTGTTTTCAAATTAACTGTACACTGAAAAGAACTGCTACAACCCCACACTTGATCTCCCAGGCTTTCTCCAGGTAACTAGCTAATCTAAATGTTTCATATGTGAACAGCCAACTCAATCTTTGTGCTTCACCCATATTTTATCTTACTAAATGAGTATTGCACAGTTCCCAGTAAAAAGGGCAATAGCAAACAAAATGGAACTCAGTTTTCTATATCACTCAAACAGCACATTGAACAAATCCTCATTTCTTCTCTCAGACTGACATGCCGTCCAGTTTCTACTATAAGTGGTAAAATACCAGAGCAGCACTTAAGGATCTTTGGTGTTTAGATAAATTCTATACATCATAATTCTCAATACCATATTCCGATTTCATCGTCCTAAATGTACGCAGTTTTGGTATAGAGTATCATCAGCCCAAATGCTCTTGAGCACGCATACAATATTGACTTTTCATTATTAAGAAATACCTCACCAAACCCGTGGTTATAGAACAATGTGCACTCCTCTTGACCAAGAGCCAGTCACAGTCATTTATCCCGTGTAAATATCTTTCTTGTCAGCTGGTTCTTCCATATCAAGTAACCTTTTCCTAAAAGCTTCCAAGAATGTCTTCTTTTTTTATGATTACATGAACTGTTTAGAAACCTATTTTCAGCTTTGTGCATAGACGACCATAACTCTTTTAACTCTGTCTCCAGCTTTGCCATCAATTTCTTTCTTCTTTAATCAATTTCTTTAATCATTATGCCCGTTTTCTAGATTTTCCTGTTCTGTAAAGTAGAATTGTAAGTCATTCTCCAATTTCAATAAAGTTGATTGTTGCAAGCTCGAGGACAGGAAATTAGCTGTCAAAGTCCTGCTGCCCTTTTTGCTGTAGTGATGGTGTTACTGTCCTGAGTGGCTACATAAGAATGGTCCATACAATTTGCAAACTGGTTTTGCACAGGTTTGTAAGCAGCCAATACTACTACTACTACAGCCTATACTTTGGTGACTGTTATACATGGGTTTGGCCACCCAAGTAAAATCTATGTGTAGGAAACACTGGTGATAGAAAACTGAATATATTTGGGTTTAGCACTTTTTGACAAGATATAACTTTGGGGTTTAAATTGTTGGGTTGGGCGTTTTTTAGCCTGAGAACCAGACAAATCTGCCAAGCTCATTTCTTTCTGGCAGATGCGTCCGGTAACCCCCTCATTCAGACAGATTTCCATCTGATCTAGTCTGTCAGGCCAGTAACAGCCATTTATTTAATATGGGGTGGGTTTGATATGAGAACCGAGAGTGTTACTGGTCCAGATTTAAAAAGTCACACGCCACACATTTAGCTAATCAAATATGAACCAAGATTCTACTGCATTGCCTATTTCTCCCCTCAAAGGTTTTCAGAAACACATTTTCATGTAGCTGTAATATAAGATTGTCTGTGGCCATTTTTTTTCCTGCTTGAAATCGAACCAACTCCAACGTGCGTAAGTCACTTAGCTCTATGTCACGTTTTGTTGCTCTGATTGGTTGTAGGTTTATTAATTGTGCCCATTGACAACGAATCTCGGATTTGAGACGCATTTGCGAATTAGTTGGGCGATGCCAGGACAGGCATTTTTCACTATTTCCTGACTTCATAGAACAAGTGATTAATCAAGAAAATAATTGGTGGATTAATTGATAAGTGGGGAGAAAGCAATACTTGCAGCTTTAATGCCTCCTTTCGTTGTATAGATATCAAAACTTTCTTGAAAAGAAATTCATGGCAATCTATATGTTGCTTCAGCTGATTAAACACATGTGTTCAGTAGATCTTGACAGATATTTTCAGCAGTGTATGGGGGCCATATAGATAAAGGCTGTAATCGCAGTATAGGAAATGTTAGATCAATATCAATATATCAATATACATTTTCTGGAAATTCAATTAAGAAACTGTTCTATACCACAACCAGTTGGTAATTGTGTTTTAGTTTAGTCCAGTGAAAATACTGTAAAATCCAATATTTGTATAAAGCTGTCATTACACAACATTAACTGTGACTTCATTTAACCAGATATTAAAGATACCTCATTATAAACTGTGGAGAAAAATCTCTTTATTTCAATCATCTCATAATGTATGTACTCATAACCTGAGTCTATTTCACACCCAATCTGCTATTTGTCTTGCAGTGACTATTTATTAAGTTAGTTTCTTCCCAAACAGACATTTATAATATTTAATTGTCTCAATAGCTTCAATTGTCACAGCAATAAGCTGCTGATAGCCTTACGTAGGGGAAATACGACACCTTTTTTATTAAACAGTGCTGTTTTCTTTAATAAAGATTAATCTGCAGCAGGGGATATGGTAGAATCAAGCAAAATATTACAAAATTGCACAATGAAACACAGTATATATTAATATTAATCATTGCACTCCTAATTGAAATGATACACTGACTTTGTTACAGATACTTGGCCTGGTCTCTGCAGAACACATAAATACACACAGCCGCACACGTAATTCCTCTTTGACGGGTGAGATCCACCACTCATGCTGAGGAAACAGCTGAATCTGTGTGTCTTCCAAACTTTTGAGAGCCTGAACTCCTTTCGATCGTCCTGGTAATTTGAAAACCATTACTTACTGATGGCAGTGATTGATGAAGTTGAGTTTCCACATGAGCTTCTTCTCAGTTACTTGGAGTGAGCCAAACCGCGGATGGATGTGGATCATCATACCTTATAGAAACTGCTCATCTTTCCATATTTTCCAGCCTCTTCTATATTCTATGGAGTATCAAATGTGCAGTCTACTTCTCTTTGTCTGAAAGGATTTAGCTCATGAACAGTATCTGTGTTTCATATTTTAAGAATAAATAAATGACCCACGGAGAGGTGCGGGTGAGAGTCACACCTTCGGAGCGCCAAACACCAAAGTTGATGGTAATAGGATACACTTGTATAGACAAGCGCATGCTAAACAGATGTCACAGTTAAAATGTTCTCAGAAAACTGTCCATCATGTTTATTTAATCACTCCTGATGGGCTTTGGATGATGCAGGCAGATATTGGTCTCAGAGCTAGCGCAGTGCAAATCAGGTTAGCTCTTACACTGAATGTGGAGGAGGCCTGCAAAACTGGCCCCTGTTTCATTTCCCCCGGCTGCATTACCCACTTCTAACAAAGTTACCGCACACTTCTCATTTTTCATTGGATTAAAAGGGCCATTTAGGTTTGGACATGAGACACAGTGGTCCATCAATCCCCAAGTGCATCTGCCCTACTGTTCAGAATGTCGCACACAAACACTGTTGTCTTTCACACATGCTTTCTCACTTGGTTTGTCACTGACCGTCCTCACAACAGACGATGCTCGTGAGCGTTAAGTCTCTGTCGTTTGCTTAATTACATCAGCGAAAGGACAACAGCGCTAACAATGATCTTTTACGATGACTCAGACCCTTTAAAAGCTATAACAAGGCAGACAATAGAAAATTAGGCTGATAGCATAACTTTTTTGTATTGTTTCTGTCTGTATCTTTTCAGGCATTGTGAATCGTCGTTCGACAAACACAATCATACTGAATTAGTGTTGATTTAACACAACAGAATGGACATGAACATGGAATGAGTTACTCATACTATAGTCTCAGCTCTTGGCACTTCTCTTATACTAATGGTAGAAAGCCAAACGTTTTTTTCTTTGGCGTGGACTTACATGTTTCTTAATGTCAACCCGTTCCAACACGTTTAAATGTTTTGGTCCCCATCGGACTGATTTCATAACCATATGTTCATCCAAGTAGTTTCAGCCACGTTTTCTTTTTTTTGTATCCCTCAGTCATTTTAACACCATTACATTATTCTTTGTTTGACGACTATTCACTCATTGTTATTATTCATGATCTGCTTTGTTGAGGTGCAACATTTTAGGCTGACACAGTTAATCAGTTCAATACATAGGAGTGTAAACCGTAGTCGGAGTTATAAAAAAAAAAAAAAAGGGCTATGTATCAAAATCCATTAATGCCACATTCACATTTTCCAGATTCTCAACATTCAAGCAAACTTCTTCGTCTTCTCATGGGTCATTTCCTTTACTGTACATCTGTTTCATATTATGTATAGCATAAGTTACACTCCCCAGGGCAAATTACTTTTGAGGCAACTCTCAATAATTGTGTTCCCCAGTGACATTTGAGGGACATCTTCCCATATTCCTCTCAGCAACTAACGTTTAGGTTTTGTTATCGTGACCTCTGCGTTTAGTCAAGGACACATGTTAAACATTGAGGAGAAGAAGTTTCCCTCCATGGTGAAGTTGGGCTCCCTGGCTATCGGTTTGCAAAGTTCAGCCTGTTTTGTACGAGACGGTTTCCCATGTAGATTGCGCAACACAATTAGTACAGAGGAAAAGCGGGCGTTTGGAGATGTATTCACATGCTTCCAACAGGTTGCATGACAATCTGTGGTTCGTCAGAAATTCAACACAGAACGCTTCAAGATGAGATGTGAGCTTCATGATTAGATGTGATTCAACTGTTGTATTTTTGGTATCTTTTATTAGGAACAATAAATGAAAAAATCACTGTGGGCAGTTGCACATGTTATCTTTAAGAGTGTTTCAGACCAGTTAGTTGACATGAATATAGCAAGTATCCTTGAATTTTAGGACAATCTGAGTGTATGATCTTGATGGATTCACTTTCATTCATTCATTCATTCAGATTCAAAAAGCCTAAATCTTTAGAGCAGGTCAGAGTTTGAGTCCGTTTGATGTTAAAGATTTGAATTAAGCATGTGGAACACATGATTTAAAGGAGGAAGGAATGAAGGGAGGGTGAAAACGAGGAAGGGAGGAACTTTAAGGAAGGAAGGAGTAAAGGATTTTTTTTTGTAAAAGGAAGGAATCGATTAAATAAGGAATTCTAAGTAAAGACTGACGGATGAAAAGAATAAAGGAATTAAAGGTGGGAGAATCTAAGGAATCAAGAGAGAAAGAAAAAAGAAATTACATAAATAAGAAACGAAGGAGGAATTAAAGAAGGATTTTCCTTATCTCCCTCTTTAGGCCATTTCTCTATACGTTGATATTACATTGTCCAAAAAAACGGTGTCACACATGGTGATTAATGACCTGTTTCAGTACACTGAATTAGTTGAGACTGTTACTGTGCTATTTCTTTTTTACTTTCTCATAGCTTTACTAAATATTTATAAGACAGAGTCAGAAACGCTACCATACCTTAGTCATGATATATACATTATATAGCACCACCTACGCCGACCATGCACGCAACAACACAGAGGACTGACCATCAGGCACATGAAAGGGCCTTATACCTTTTTTTTCAGCTTTACATCCATTAAGGACACTCACAGCTCAGTGAAACACAAGGAAACAAAGGCGTCACCAGACTGTTGTTAACCGTATGTTACCAGGCTGCACTGATGTCACTGCGGAGGATTTATATTACAGCTCTTCCACACAAAAACACTGTTCCTGGAGGTTCTGTACTGTTTGAGAGGTGGGCAGTAGGCCACTAGATCACTTCCAGTCACAGCTGGCACGCTGTACTCGTTTCCACTGATGACATTTGTAATTTTCCACACTCTCCAGTGCATGTGTTCCCAGTTTTATCTCTGTGTGCGTGTGTTGTGTGTTTTTTATACCATGAGGGGAAAACAAAACAACCAAAAAAAAAACTTTTATGGTCTGTATGGTCTGTCTTTACCTTTTCATGTTTGGAATATTTGAAATGTACAGCTTACATAGTTTTAAAAATATGTTTTTATTTTATACACAGGATTTTGGTGTATAAGTGATTTGTTTTTGATTGTTCAGCACAGAGGTATTTAATGGTAAAGTAAAAACGAAGCAGTGTTACTTCCTGAAGTCTCACCCATGTCTCTACTCTGCCCCCTGGTGGACGCATGAACTAACAGCTGATTCTCTGCTTACTTGATTTTTGCAAGTCTTCTCAGTAACTCTTTATAACTCAAGTTTAAAATGGTCATCTTTAGTCTTTTATGGTTCTTATATTCTTTTATGGAAAATTAATTAAAAAAAATGTGTGTCTGGCATATTTGAAAACAGTTGTTTTGTTGAGGTAAATTTAGTGTAATTTTTATTCAAATATACAATGCAGATCAGTAATCATCTTGCCACAGGTTACTTTAAAAAACATATTGGGATTTAGCTCCAGTACATGCAGCCATGAACGCTTGGTGCAAGTACACGTTTTGGTTCAATGGAGATCTGCCAGTCTGATAAATCAAATAACCAAAAGCTCTCACAAGAGGATCAATGTCTTTAACCAAAATAAAGACATCAAAGCATGTTGCTATTCAGTGTGCAGCAAAGCAGAAGTTGAATATGAGATGTGAATTGGATGGCTGCCATCTTGTGGTTTCTCATCTCAATTACACAAAATCCATTCATCCGTTCAGTGAAATGAAACGGCTTCAGCAGCAGCGTAGAGTCCTGAGATGACGCAGGCTCATTCCCTGCTTAATGTTAACTTTAAATGATTCCTTTATTTAGTGGTTTGCAGTGGTACAATAGAAAAAGGTGGGAGAACCCAGTGTTGAAGGTATGAACAGCATCTGAAGCAGCAGTACACCATACGCACTTTACTGGCGGCTGTCATATTGATAGGGAAAGAATGATTATTGGCCTTTTGGCTCTGGTATTCAGCATTTTACCAATTATCTGTATCAGTGTTTATTTCTTTATTTTCTGATGAAATAAATTATTAGAAGATTTATATTTTGCATTAAAAATGGATCTGCAAAGTAATTAGTGACTAAATTGAGCAAATATAAAGTTTAAAGTAGTAGAAAATGGAAAAACTCAAGTAAAGTTATAGGAAATTGTTACTGTACGTTAAATCACTGGTTATTTTAATTGACCCCAAGATTTAGATTTTCACAGCAAATGTATATTTGTTATTGGTCTCCTTGATGACAAACAATCTGTATCAACCCTGAAAAAATAATATCGGTCAATCCCTAATTGTATAATTGCCATTTGTAGTTCAGACTATCTCTGACCTTTTGTTATTTTAATTATTTATGGTCGTATACCTGCTATTCTTATGAATTTGTCACACAGTTTCACAGCAGTAAAGCACAGGCTTGCAAAGTCTTCATTTATTGTGAGAATCTTCGTTCTCTCTCTCACTCATGTTCTTCACTCAGGTTTTCCCCGTACACGTTAAACTCCTACTCCCTACTTTTCTGCTTCATGAAATTTAAAAGCAACTGGGATTCTTGAAATTACAGTGACACTTACATGCCCCCGTCCTTTATTTAGGGGCTCAGCAATAAAATGGCAGCTAAATCACTAAACATGTATGCGGTGATGATGATAACGTTTGACCACACCATTGGAGTTCAGTTGATGAGTTGTAGCATGCAGTTAGCGGCTGAATGTTTGCAAGTCCCGTGGTGAGACGTTAGGGATGCTAACTCTGTGCCTCTGTTGCCTTGGGCAAATGAAGCAAACTTGCAGGAGAATTTGAGTCAGTTTGCATCCCTAATGTCAGAACAAAACGGTAGCCCCGGCGGTAACACTCAACGCTTTACTTGTTTATTTATTTCTGTATTTTTGCCCCCTTCTAATCTCCTGTTCCCGAATTAATTACACAATTAGCATAGTAAATTAGCAAAACAATTATGATGCATGGAAAACTTCCAGCAAACACAATCACAGCCAGTCTGGATGCATTTAGTGAAGTGAGGAGAAAAAAAATAAAAAATAAACGGGGAACGAAAGCAAGAAGGGCGGCTTGGAAACTAAAGACAGAGAATTCGAGAGTTTGTAGTGAAATAAAACATTTCAACAAATGAACCTGCCAAATGAAATGTGATACCCACTCCTCAGTGTGAGATGTAATAAACATAGCGGCACAAATTTAATAGCAAAGTATAAAAGTAATTAATTAATTCTTCATGCTTCTTAGAAGGTTGCATGGAGTGCACAATGAATTAAATGCTTTCTTCCTTCCTTCTTCCTTCTACCTCAATTCTCTCTCTTTCTCTAACCTTCAAACAGTCCTTTTAAGTTGTTGCCACAATGCAGAAATGCCCTCACCGTGATGGTTTCAAACCAAAATTGTTCCTCAAAAAGATATATACAAGCACGCACACTCACTCACACACATGCACTTACACACACAGCCACAGAAATGGCGGTGTCAAAAGGATGAACAGAAAAGGGTTGAGAAAAGAGAGGTTTTCTCATATTTTTGATCATCGTTACTGCTGAATTACTGTAAGTCACTTACTTACATGTACAGTAAATGCATTGTATGTAAAATCAGTCATTTGTCACAACCTGTAAACTAAGAGGAGGTTTTTGTGGGATGATGAAGCAGCATGACGAGCACAGGACCCTCACTCTGCCTGTCTCATCTCTAAAACAGCTCCAGACCAGAACCAGCCTGAAGGTGGTGGGAGGGACTGACCCTGCATGTGTGTGTCATCCCTTGACTCCCCCCTGAATGCAGGAAGTTACACGCTACAACTGGGCTTCTCACTCCAGTCACATTGTATACTAGTTATGCTGGTATAAAAAAGTCTTTCTCACTCCATTCAGTGTCATTTGGGAAAGTCTGCTCAAGAGAATAGCTTTGTCATTACTGTGAATTGGACGAGGGCATCTACTTTTGTTTCATCCTGGTTTTGGACACTGAACCCCATTTGCTTTTTTGTGATGAAGGTGCTTGAACGTTTTTGTCCAGATTCACCACTCTGAGTAACTTACCGTTTCAGTGGTTCCTCATCTTTATTGTTTGATTGAGTCTGATGTAGGCCAAGATTTCTGGATGTTGTTGATATTTGGCTTGCACTTTACATGGTAGTCTTAATTTGTAGATGCAGCGACAAGCTGTGTTTACTGAC
>JBBPCS010000002.1:5391010-5421186 GCA_037974645.1 Hollardia meadi
TCAATCATGATACTATCACCTGTTACCAGTTAACCTCTTTACCTGTGGAATGTTCCAATCAGGTGTTTTTGAGCATTAGCACAAAGACTGTCAGCACAGGGAAACAGCTAGCTGGGTTCTCTGAAAGGTAAACAATCTGCTTAACAAAAGAGATATGACAGGTTAATTAGTGTTCTTTGGAGTTGCTAGCAAGCAGGGTTTTTTTTTAAAAAAACCTTTGGACAAAGCCATGCTAGATGTTTCCAGTCTTTATGCTAGGCTAAGCTAATTTGCTGCTGGTAGCTCTCAGGAACTCCAAATATTTCCCAAATGTTGGGCTTTTAATTTGTAATAAAAAGGGTTGTAAAGTAGAGAATCAGTAAGATTTTTGGATTAATTTTTCCCTCCCAGTAGCCCAAATTAAACCAATAACCAACTCAAATAGTTCTGAAAAGCATCATGTTTTCACTGTGTGTGTGGTTTCAGGCAGGTTTGGAATGGGTCGCATCACAAATTTCCACTGGCATGCTCCCAGTGGCACAAGTTCCTTGTGAATATCGCATACAACATTACGATCCAATGCGTTTAGGTTCAATGTGTAATTAGTTTAATGAGTGTTGTCCACTGAGAGTACTGTGGAGGGACCTGTCTCCAAAGCTAATGTATTTGCATGACAGTATGAGAGGCGAGCAGATTGCACATCATAGCCGAACAGTAGGCTACTCTATATGTGTAATAAAAGATCAAAAAGTCACTGATGGCTGAATTGAATGGACTAACATTGCGTACTTGACAGCTCTCTCTCCGTTTTTAATTGCATTAGATTGTTTGGCAAATATCTGCTTTAATTTGTCCAAGTTTGTTATGTTTTTTTTTTTCCTTCTTTCATTTATCTTTTCCAAGGCCGACGCAATCTGTTCAGTCCTGTCATGTAAATAAAAGCTGCATCGTGAATAGAGGAAATTAGATTCAAAGCATCCCACTGGCTGCCTGGCAGCTACATCAAATGGCTGAAACAAGAACCTCTGTTAAACTTTCTTTGTTTGTTGTGTTTTGTTGAAGAGCTTAAAGGCACTCCAGGGATAAAAAGAAGAGAGAAAACTAGTCAGTGGCGGAAGTGAAGGAAGTTGAAGCAAATGATGTTGATAAAGCAAGTTGATTAACGTGTTACATTCTGCACATTTTGGCACAACGTCCAGCCTTAACAAAAGTTGTTCAAGGCTTTAATGCAATAATAAAATGTGGCTGAGAGCAGGCATTATATAGGACTCATTACACTGTCTTCTTGTACCTACCTGATCAATTCAGAGTGCAATCTTTTACATTACACAGACAGCAGAAGTCCTAAACATTATGTAACTTGTGCATATGTAAAAAAGTTAAAAAAAAACAAACAATTGAAAATCCCTACAATCAGTCTTCTAGCTGGAAGGAGACAGGCTGTTACACTTTAATTCAAAAGAAATCCATCTCGCTCAACTGCTCGAGATTGCAAATTCTCTCTCTCTCGCTCCCTCTGTTTTGTTTTTTTTGTTGTTGTTTTTTTGGGGGAAGGAAAGTCAGCAGTCGGAACGTCACCAGTCTTCGCCTGTCAAGGCTGTCACAGCTGGACTCCGCCTGTGAGTTGATTAAAATAGGAGAGTCCATAGCTAATTAAAAAGCTCTTCCCTTTTAATGCGAGAGTGTTAAATAAAGGCTCGGGCGAGGGGATATAAACAGCCTCCTGACAGATCGTTCATTTGCAGGAACTCTGGGCTCCCTGTTGACTTGAGCAGAGTGTGTGAGCAGAGTATTGATTTAGAGTGTAAATGCGGTGTCAAAGGCCACCTTAATGGAGACACCTCGCCATCCTTTAATTGAGTGTCCGTCCTGGCTATCTCTAGTGCGTAAAAGTTTTATTTTGTGATTTCATTACAGGTTTTGGCATTATAATATTCTTTTTATGTTTTGGTTCCCCTACCCACAGTGAAGATGAGGAAAAGAGGTATAAAGCTGCCTTCCTGTCTGCATTTCCTCTCCCGGCTCCAAGGGCAGGTAAAGTCTTCAGCCTGAATTTTGTGTTTATTTTACGAGCGACCCCTGCTGCTACTGCTGCTGCTCTTTAGAGCTATGGAGGTGGGGATGATGGGGTGGGCAGGGAGTGTTATCCAGTTTAGAGTTACAGTATCCTTGGACTCTAGTCTGAGTTTTCTACTGTAATTCCTCCCTCCTGCGCTGTCAGAGTTATAGTGAAATGACAGCCTTACGACAGCAGGCCCCTTTAAAAAAAATGATAAGAATTGAAAAGGTGCTTTGCTTTTTATGTCCCCACGCTGGTCATAGCCATCCGGAGGCATTCGTTTTTTGGGCCATCATCCGTCCATCCCTCCATCATACCCATTCTTGTGAACACATTGAATGAATTTCTTTAAATTTAGCTCAAACGTGCACAGAGTAGAATTTGTTGGTCAAAGGTCAAGGTCACTGTGACATCATAACATTCTGCACAAAAACACATTTATGGCCATTATTCAACACCATGACTCAGGAACAGAAGGGGAGATTGTGACCATTTTTCACATCTGTTTGGATACTGAATTGGTGAAACTAATCTTGGGTGCCCGCCTTGAAACTGTGTTGATTGTATAGATCTTCTGTGCTATACCGGGTTGAAGATGTGTGAAGCATCCACGTTTTAGAATTTGTAGCTTCTTTGCAGCAACATCCATATTTAGAGCATTGTAGGCCACCACAAGCTCTTTGGTTTTGCTGACTGTCGTTGCACCAATTCTCTATCGGCCGCTACAAATATTCTGAGTCTGGACAGACATGGATCTAAACTGCATCTTGTGCAGAGGCGTTAATTCTAGTCATAACATTTCTTGCGACGCTGCATTCTCAGAATTAGTGACATTTAAAACACAGGAATGCATGCTCAGACAAAAATAGAAATTTACTCTGATGTGTTTGAATTTCCGAGTGCCTCTTTCCCTAGAAAAAATGAATATGATATAGGGTTTAGTTGGTCATGACCTTTGTCATTTTCAACACCTAAGTGCCACAAGTCACCCAATAGGCTTAGAAGTAAGATTATTATTCAGTGCTGTGGTCATTTTTTCCATACCTAACATACAGTAGATTTTGACTATGTTGACCTTTGTTCTACACTGACCAAGATCAATTTTTGTTGTTTTACCTGTACAAAAACTATCCTTATTTTTTGCTTAAATGGAATTTAAAAGACGTACATGACTTTAAAGGGAGAACAGGCAATTTTTTAAAGTGTTTTTCAGCTTTTCATTATGTCTTCCAGCCATGATGGCCTGCAGGAGACATGCCACGTTGCACACGCTTGCTGTTTAGTGTTGTGTGGCCGGATTCCTACCAGTGGTCCAAAGAATAAACAATACACTTTCGGAAAAATAGGTAAAAACATTACTCGGTGTTGATGGTAGCAGTAAGGAAATATTTTGAAGTCATAAATCTAATCCAGTCATTACAGCTACAAAGGTGGGCAAGAAAGGAAATATTGTTTTGAATGTAAGAAAACGCGGACAACTTGACTTCAGCCTGCAGTTGCATAAATAAAGCCGGCCGCACAAAACCGCGGTCCATAAGAGCTTTTGTGTGGCCGTAGAGTTTTATGATCCTAATTCCTTCGCATATATTGCCAACATAAATATGGCACTTCACCATGGGATGCTCTATGGAGGGTCGTTAAGACCATAGGCTTGGCAAGCAACAGGTTCAGATACACAACTTTTACTGCAGGCCCTATGAATTTCTCCCATCAATGCCTTCTCGGCATGTTTGCGTGTGAGCAGAGGCCGCATACTGTGTCTCCTTTAAAAAAAAACACAACAAAAAAATTTCTGATGCTGATGGTGGATCATTTAGAGCTTAAACGCAAGGGAGAATACATATGCATATGTCTAATTCACAGCATTAGCATCGATGCAACTAACAGATTGGAGTGTGAAATATTTCTTAACCAGGAGAACTTAGACAGCTCTCCACTCAGATATAAACAAAATGGTGTACGTGCACACAACACATGATCAAAATGCGTTTTGTCTTTGACTGAAGCTTTTTTAAAAGTCCTGTAACCAGAAAAACAGGAGGCAGGAAGAAATCTCCGTTCAGTACAATATACTGTAAAAGGAGTGTCGCTCAGTGCATGCTATGAACAAAAAATGTTGTGTTGTGAAAGTAGGGGGAAAAAAAAAACTTTCGCAAAAAAAAAAGAACATTCTGCTCTATCCAAATAATTTAGGATGTTAGGCTTCGAGAAAACAGAATATGAGAACCTCAAAGGCTATGATGCACAACAGGAAAAAAGCAGTTGACTATATCATCATAACCCTTTGGCAACAACACTGTGGTGGGTGATTCAGAAACATGTGCTGCCATTTTATCATGCCGAGGGCCAAGTTTTGGAGCCTTAAACACCCCGCCAAGGCTTGATAAATCTGGCTTGAAAAATCTCATTTGCAGAGAGTTAGGCATCTGCAACAATATTTATCTTCTTCCCTGTCCAAGGGTAATGGGTTAGGCAGAATGGATGAGGGCACAGTCCTCTTGCCTTCAGGTGCAGTGATCCCACAGAGGACCCTTAGACAGGCTGCTTATGACGAAGCAAAAGGAAACGCATCAGTCCCCTCAGTAAACATATCACAACGGTTGAACAATAGGCTATTAGCATAATTAGCCAGCCTGATCTTAGACTTTTTATGTATGAGAGGGGGGGGGGGGTTGTGCAGTTGTTCCACAGCAATTAAACCCATCTAATTTCAAGAAGAACAAACATTCTTTGGTGGCTGGGGGAAAGCTTCGGGGCGCAGAAACTTCAGGAAAAATAAAGTCCTTGGTGGCACCAAGACATGTCTGATGATGTTTGCTAATTATGCAGGCAGGCACTTCCTGAGAAAACACAAAAAGTAATAGGCAAGGGTCTGCGCCTGAAGCTTATCAAGAAACAAGCAGGCAACTCTATCTGGATATGGCCTTTTGTATTGTGCACAGAAAGGAGGAAGGGGGACATAAAAAGAAAAAGAAAGCAAGAAAACAGAAAATCTAAAGGTCAATTATCAGTGAAGGACTCCTTTTGATTTAGGACAAAGTGTCTCGTAAATAAACTGGCAATTAGTTTATTTGCTATCATTTGATAGTAATGATTCTCATTAGCACGATGTGACCTCATCTAATCTGTGGCCTCCCAGACTCTTTACTGGATTTCTTGTCTTGCCTGTTGAACCGGCCTCTGATGGCTGGTGATGTGTTCCCTCTGATAAAACACACATCTAATGCAAAAGGAAGAGTTGCTATGAAGTCAGCACTTCTGTCATCTTTTCTATTTCTCATTCAATCTCATTTTCTTTCCATCACTCTTTTCGCTCTTTTTATCTGTTCTTTTATGGTAAACACTTGATACACGCATAACGACCAAATGCTTTACAATTGCTTTCCAAATCAGCTCAAAGATACCAGTGATGTCTTTTTGTCCTCAAGAACCATGTAAGTTCAGATATTAGCTGGCAAAGGCAACGCGGATGCTGTAACGTTGTTTTTTTTTTTTTTTACAAAAAAAGTAAATTGTGAAACAAAGTTGGCCAGATAACAATCAAGAACAACAAAGCAAAATGTCTTTTCACACTGTCAGGTCTGAGTAAGAGTTAACGAGGCAGTGCATACAGGAAAATGTGGACAACATGGACACTGAGACTGTAAGCCAGGAACCACGGGGTAGTAAGATGTGTGAAATGGTCTTCCTGTGCAGCCTCGCTCAGCAAGGGCCACAGATGTAAAAATATGGCCTATTTTTACAGCACGCTGACTTTATTGGTGAATTTTTTTTGATGTAAATGGTCGGAGTGATTGCCTTACTCGGAACTTGCTCACTTTTCTTAATGAAGAAAAGCTTCTGTGCCGTCGCTCACTTTGATTCTATGCAAAATTATAACCCTTGTGTCTGTGATGGTGACTGATGTAAGCCTACCTAATAAACTTCCAAACATTAATATGATTAAACATATTTAAATTACTGAACAGACAATAGTGACACTGTGTATACATTTTTAAAACTCTGCACAAAGCATAAATGTGATGTAAAAGTCATACACTGAAAACAGAAACTCTTTGCTGTGTGTGTGCGCAATATATCACTGAATGCTTTAGGGTGACAAGCTGCAATTAACCGTGCAGTGAGAAGACATTTATAAGCATTTCATATCTCATTAAATACATTTATTTATTTTCCAAGAAAGGGCGTTTTTCTTTTCAAAGTTTATTTCCTCGAAACTGATTGATAATTAAAATGTCAGACTTTTCAGTGTCATATTCAAAGTTTAGTGATTTTTTTCAAAAAGAAAGGAAAGAAACAAGAATAAATATGAATTGGAACAATATGTGTCTGTTCCAGCTTGAAAGGGCAGACCTGGATGGAGAATTTGCCTCAGAGATACCTTTTTATTCCCATAAAAAAGTGAAAGATCTGTATAAAATGCTTCCTTGGGGAATTTAAAATTCACAGATTTCCTCTGAGATGGTGGTGGGCCGATGAAAAAATTCCCCATAGACAGTATTTCTACCAAAACTCTTTATTATGGTCCTTTCTTTTCCACTTTTGTCTTTCCATATCTGTGAGAGCCAGTGTTATCTCTGAAATAGTCATTTCTATGGCTGGACGAGGAGGAGAAGGCGCGATGGCATATAAAACTGCTGCTCCAGTAAATGTCAGCACTACTTAACGGCAAGGATTACAGCCCCCGCTCAAAAAAAAGCAACACTGAAATAACAATGATCATAAAACCTCATAAAAACGAGGTTACGATCTCTGCTGTAAGACTTGGATTATGAAATCATAACCTCACTGACAAGTCCCAAAAGACAGATTGATGGACAATACTACTACAGTAATACTACTAATTACTGTATATCCCACTTGACTGTGGTCTTCAGACAAGGCTATCAGAGGAAAAGATTTTTTTGTTTTTTCTCACTGTCAAAGAGGCCCAATCACAGCCACAATGTATTTATGTATGTATGTATGCAGAGGATGCAATGTCTTTCTCTAGAAAACCATGAAATGCCCAGCAAGATATCAGAATGTTCCACCTTATAGCGCTTAGCAAAAACAGGCTCTGTGATAAAAGAACTGATAAAGAGCTGATTGGAAACAGTTGATCCAAAGAAAAAAAGGTGTCTCCATGCGTTACTTCAAAATATCCTGCTTGGCATGTTTGCACTGGCTCCAGCTTGGTGTCCAGATCATCATCCTCGAACATCAAAGGCATCCAGCTCCAGCTGAGATGCCTATCTGCTTCCAAGTCTTGAAGCCACCCAGCCAAAAAAGAACAATAGTGTTTTCTCGCCATCTCAGTGTCCATGTTCGCTTACTGTACTGCTCAATTGGTCAATATCCCAGAGTTTAGAGTCGGTGCGGCCATTAAACCATCCCTGCTCTGAGAAAGCCATGTCTACGGTGTGTTGCAGAAAAACTTTAAAGCTTCTCTTCCATAATCGCTTTGAGCGAAGAGAAAAGAAAACTTCCTCATGTTTGAGTTCAACTATGTTTCCAGATGTGCCAGGGGTCAAGGGTTAAAGATAAAAGTACAAGGATGTGGCGTACCCCAACTAGAAACTGGTTTGCAGTGTGTGCATTCCTCACTGGAGGGGGGCGATGAGCACAGTGCCTTGTGTTTCTTCTTTCCACCGCTCCCAGTAAGCGGCCTCATTTTGTGGCGGTGAGTTATGACACCACAAGTTTTGTGCTTGCTCCTTTGGCAATGCTTACCAATGGCACCGAGGCAAAATGTCAGTCGTGTTAGGCGTAGTGGGTGAAAAACAAGTGGGTAAGTTATTTTCAGTCCTAGCTGTAGAGTAGAGGTCAGAGACTTGCCTCTGACCTCCTCCACAGAGAGTCTCTAGAAGTGTTTAAAATATTCTTTTTAGTCTTTCTTTCCTGAGCAAATCAAATCATTTAGCACCACAACCTTGATTCAAAATTTCCAAAAGGAACTTAAAGTGCAGTATACAGCAGGCCAAGCAGAGAGAAGGGTTTGACTGATAGCTCTTGAGTAAGGACCGGCCTTTCTACCCCCTGCCTGGTACTGAGCAGCAATAGAGACATCACAAGTTATGCATAAGAGTCTATTACATTGATTCAAGAATGTCTCAGAGAAATTGGGCTAATTTCACAAAAAAACGCTAATACGATTATTTCAAGTGTGTCAGAGGCTTAATAAGTGTGGAAATTGGCCTGTCATATAAGACCTGAGAGTGGTGGCAAATTGCATGATTACAGTTGCAAAGCCTTGGCCTCCCTTATTGTTTCTTTACATATCGTAATCTGCTAAATGAAAATGGACCGGACAACTTCATTAGAATTCTTAAAAAAAAAAAAAAAAAAAAGTGGGTAACATTAATATGACAGAGACAACTTTATTGTGGTATTATGGTAATAATGAGCTTTAGAGGATGTGCAAAGATTACATGTCCCTTGAGATGGCTTCTTTTATTAGTAGGCTCCGAGTGTTCGCTCCAAAAAATTGTTTTATTACCCCCAGCCTCCGGCAGACGGGTCCCAGAGAAGCACAACAGTGAACACACAGTGAAAGAAAAGGGGAAAAAAGTCAAAAAAAAGTTTTATAAAGATGTAAAGAACAATGAATTGTACAAGTATACACATGTCCTGTGAGGTTAAGTGTATTTTTGAAATGATTTAGAGCCTGTAGGAGGTGAAGCAGCATATGTACAGTACACAGCGATAGGTCGAGTCTGGTTTGGGGTGTCATGCATGCTGAAGAGAGCCTGCTGTGCCACTAGATGGAGTTAGATCCTACAGAAGAGCTTTGGGACCTTGGCAGAAACAAGACAATAAAAGCAGAAGTGAAGCAGAGGACATGAAGCCCCCCTTCATGTGCTCAGACCCTGCTAAGGGAGAATGCATAGTTTCCTGCACAGAGACCACAGCACAATCTTCCAGTGGCCTCACCTTAAAGTATCTTAGGAGCAGGCTTTATTCATAAATAGACTATACATACATACATACCATGGGAGCAGCTACCTTTTATTAAAGTGAAAATGATAATCACCTGGAGTGCATCCCCCAGCTTTCAACCTCTCTCATACAGTGAGCTAATTACCTATGCTCGTGTTTGGATTATCCATACAGCTATATGTATGTAGGCGCTGTGTGAGCACAGTAGGATTTTGTGCTTTCTTACTTTAAATTGTAGAAATTTAACAGCCCTTTGTTTTTACACTTGCATCCACCTTTTTTAAATGTCACACTGCTGAAAGGGACAGCTGAAAAACTCCTTCAAGGTTTAAAGACTACACAGGTTTGCTAATTTAAGAGAATAGGTGTAAAATCCACTGAACTTTCTGACATCATTCTAATTGTACTTGGTTTTCTTTTAGATGAATCTCGAGGTCCATCATTATCATGATTTGGGTGATATTCTTTTTTTTTCTTTTGGAAGGGACAGATAGAGCAGAGGAGAAAAAAATGGGAATCAAATGCATCATGAAATGGGCTGATGGCACGCCTTACTGTGTGATATGATAATGCTGATACAGAAGCATATCCAAGCCTCTAATTGAGAGAAAATTATATAGTTAGATACACCGATAAGCGAAAAGTGACATGCCATTCTTTTATTTTAATCCCCTCTGCTTTGAATCAAATAGTAGCATTTTAGTGTTTATGGTGGCTAAAAGCAGAAATAAGTTATTGTAATTGGGCCGCATGTTCAGTCCAGTTTGTACACCGATATAAAAAGTACAGTACAGTCTGTTCTAAAAGAATAGTAAAATAAAACAAACAGTGCATATATTGATTTAGGTGCAAAGACGTCTTAGCATCGCTACACTGATTTAAATATTATGTACATTATCTCCATATGTCACTGCTGCAGACAGCGGTTCAGTGTCTTGACACAATGTGACGCAAAATTGAAGGAAAACAAAATGAAGTGCTATTCCCACAGGAGTAAACGTGAACTCTGTCGACAGATGTTTAATGCTGTGAAAAGGGAAAAAAATAAATAAATAAATGTCCTTTTCTCCTGATACGTGAATTGCACCATTTAGCATGTAGCACTTGTGACAGGTAATTGACTTCAGAATCCAATGAGGAGTATTTGCGTCATGGTAAATAATGCATTGTTTCACAGCCTTTATGAATATTCATGGTTTATGTTGATTGAGAGACATTAAACAAATGCTTTTATATATGTTTAGGTTTGTTCTTCTACTGGTTATAAGATAAATCCGATTAAAAAGGGGGGGTTCAGAAGTGTTTTCTAAGCACAAAAACAAAATGTAAACATCCCTTTTCTGTTCGGCTGGCGTTTGTGCTTAATAGAAAGTCGACTTCAGCAGCTGATACATTTCAAATGCTGAAATGAATTAACCATTGTTGTTGGATGATCTCATTTGCGTCCTGCTTTGAGCTCAAACTTCTAATTCTCTTTATATACTGAAATATTAAAAGCCTAATATGTCACCTGTCATGACTGTCATTTATCATCTTAGCTGCAGCATGTCCTGTGGGCCTGTGAAGATTTCCTTCAAATTACTTTTTATTAAATTGCCAGCATTTGTTCCTGTTTATATGCCTGTCGTTGCGGTCCGTTTTGAACTTGGCTCCATTAGCAGCTGCCTATCTGCATCTTGGGGTCTGCCCCGTCCATGATTTTATTTACCAAATGACCCAGCATCCCCGTCTCTGTCACGCTTAGACAGCTGAGCTGATTAAGAAGTTGGCTTTTGAAAACCAATTTATTACACTCCACCATTTTGTTATATTGCCATTGTTTCATTTAAAGTTTACCCTTCATCTCCTTCGCCAGAAGTCACGGTAATTCTGATTTCCTTTTGGAAAAGCTATTTAGTTTTACAATGTATGATGGATCTGATTAGTCATTCAGGCTGGCCTCTGCTTTTATGCTTACATTAACTAACACAAAGAGCCCCCCTACAGGTTAAAGTTTAAATGTGGATTAGCAGATAAAGCAACTCCTGATTAGGTTACTGCGAGGCTTAGAGGAGAGAAAAAAAATGGATTTTCCCTGCACATTATTTCACAAACATCTTCACTCTCTCCCTCTCTTTTCTTCTCTGGCTTCATCCTCTCACACTCACTCCCAGCATGGATATCTATTTTGGCGCAAAATCTTTGAACAATTATGCAAATGCATGTAAGGCAATGCACAATACAGTATGGAAATGGCTTGGAGAGAAAATGGACTCATTAAGGACAGATGGCATGAGCGCTGAAAGCCATTTGTTATGGATGCAGGAAGACATTTCAGACAATGTCAGAACCTGAGAGACATCAGATATGTTTTTCACACCAAGCACTATTTGTTGTGGTGGTGTAGTTCTTGATTATTTAAGCATGTTGATGATTATAAATGAGCAGAGACTTCTCTCAGTGTGTTATGACTGTGGTGTATAGATTTGTATTTGTTGGAATGTACATTTTCCTTTTTGTTTAAGTGATGACAGACTCATAACATTTAATCATCTTGCCACATTTCCTTTTACTCTTGTGTTAAATGATATCATTGATCACCACAAGACCTTTTAACCAAATTATGCACGTTTGATCAAAGCATAACATGCTTCCACATGTTAAATATGGGGGCACATATTGTGATAAGATCACTGAGACTGAAATGAGGACGAAGAAGCGCTTGTGATGCGAGGTTGTGAAATTGCATGCGACATATGCATGACTTCTTCACTGATATTGCATACATTTTGTTGTTACTTCATACAAGATGAATGGAACTGCACATGAAGGAGAACATACATGCTTGTGAGAGATTACAGTATCCATGTATAGGAACGTCCTTTGAAACATGCGAGACACGCATAGCGAACAGTGGGGTCTTCTCCACAATTAAGAAAATTAAGTCAGTCCTATTAGCTGGTAAGGATAAGATGGTGCATTATCACAGAGGCCAGTGTTATCCCCGGGTGGGAGAAAATTATTTGCAGCAAAGATTAAGCTTTACAATCTATTGCAGACGGCCGCATGGACGCAGAAGACCTGCAACAGTAACACGTCTGAAGGGGGAGTTCTGGGTGGAGATATGTGGGCTTTGACATAGCCACTGTTTATTTTGTCTTAGGCCCTCTGTGGGCTTCCCCAGTATCACTGTCTGGGCCTTTGATGCCACTGAGGTTATTGTTGACTATTCTCTGCTGTCTGCCTCAATATTCATCTGAGCTTCACATGGGACACAGAGGAGAGAGAGCACAGGCTGCCATTTATTTCTGCACTAATTTTCCTTTGTGATGGATGGCTTTCTTATTGTGTCATTTGTGCCTTTGAAAAATGCTCCTTGGAGCAGAAGAAATTACCAGCTTCCAAATCATACAATCAAGCACAGTTCTCTGAGAATAAAGGCTTGTGTGTAGGACATGGAGGACTATCCAAAAATGGTCTAAATGATAGAAGAAATGTTACTGATGTGGTGGATTTAAAATGCTTTTACGGCTCAACATCAGACAAATTAAAACATTGTAAAAAATGAAACACAACTTTACAACAGCTAAGACCTAAATGGCAATCTTATTATACTGTATTAGGTTATTTTTTTTATTGATTCTAACATAGCTATCAATAACACAATAAGATTGATATAATACTACAAATAATCCCTCAAATAATGTCACATATACTGTAAGTACAGTATACAATATCTAGTTTGTACACAAAAAAGGAAATAACTCATGTGAAATTTAATATTGCTATTTTTTTTCCTAGTCTAAACGTAGGTGTAGTAGTAATTTTTTTTTAATGGAAAATCACATCTTTTTACTTATTTACTCTTGACACACAGATAACCAAACGTTCAGCTGCAAATCCAAATATTTTAGCATCAAAGTCTGTCATGAAAAACAAATCCTACAAAAGTCACAGAACAAATAAATGAAAGCTATCAAAGGCTTTCATATTCAGGACTTTCTCTTTGTTGTATTCAGGTTGTCTTTTGTCCATCCTGCGACTATTGTGACACGACACAGAGACTTCTAAAGGCCAAAGTTTCTTATTAAATTATTTCTGGGTGAGATGAACGTGGGCTGAATAGAATCATTAAACTTCACCAGTTATAGGAATGCATGCGACGCGCTGCCGTCTGCTGCGAGGTGAAAAGCTGTGCATTTTCATGCTCCTTCAAAACCTTTAACTCGCCATGAAAAGATATGACATCAATCCTGGCAAAAACACAAGGGAGAAATGAATGATACTATTGTGGCCGCTAAACATCAATCATGCTCAATACTTTGGAAAAACAATGCATTTTTGTTTGCATTTCAGAGGTGACAAACAACACTTGTGACTGGCTTAACATTGTCAATTCCCATTACTCAAAACCTGAAGCAAATCAGAATTAAACTGTGGCCCTGTTGCTAGGCAGCTGAGTTCTCTTGACATGGTGGTTAGTTTTTCTTTCATTGCTTGACAAGAGCGAAGTGAAAGGAGTTTAGAAAAACTTGCTTAAGGCGCTCAGAGGAAGGGGATAATTGGAGTCTGTGGATTGTGTAGTGGCCCTTGTGTGGAAACTTCCAGAGCTGGAGACACAGAGAGTCGGAGGCAACAAAATTTACACTCTTGTATACAAACTTGACCCTGGGACCACTGCAGGGTTTTCCACACTTCGTGTGCAGAGTGTTTGCCCTAGCGTGGCCCGGGGCTCAGTGTCAACACTGCAGTGTGTAGAGAAACAGGTGAGGGCAGCAATGCTGGAGGACAAGTCGTGACGATAATGACAGTCCTTCATGAACAAGTGAGGTCATCTTGATACTGTAGCCATGATGAGTCACTCTCTTGAAATATTGAAGAAGCTAGTTAAGTAAACAATGACAAGGTGTCTATGCCTTGAATGACCTGCGGAGGAGCCCAGCCTGTGAAAGTGCACACCCAGTTTAAGAGGGAACCAATTAATGCTGGATTAACATTCATGGTTATTTACAGTTGCTTTTGTGCTTGTTTCTGCACTCCCGACTTCCACATAGAAGAGAGAGAGGGGGAGAGACCGAGAGAGGGAGGGAGGAAAAGAAGGAGAGAGAGAGAGAGAGCGCGCTGAGGGGCTCGGAGGTTGTTTGGACGCAAGAGGTGCAGCGAGGTGGCTGGGTCCATTGTGAGGACACCACCTCTCTCATTATGCCCTCTCAATCAACACTCCTGCTCACAGGAAGCCCCTGTAAAGCCCATCTGCCATAGCTAATCTACAGGCAGCCCCGCGCTTGCGTCTGGGCCTGCTACCCTCAGCCGCATTATTCTCAGATCCAAGGCTTCGCCAGGGATCAGCCAAAGCCCATTAAAGTAAATAATAGCCAGAAATGACAGGCTTAGCGAGGATTGGGGAGGAAGTTGAAGACCAGTTTGAGCTGTGAGCTCTGATTAATAGAGAAAAGCATTTTGGGGGAGAGAGAGAGGGTTGGATGGAGAGAGAAAGTGAGGTAGGGGAGGGGGGAGAGAATGGAGGGGGGGAAAAAATGACCTTAGTCTGCTGCAAAGAATTCCTCAACCTCAGGGTTGTTATGACTAGTGCTACTATCTGAAGCATTAGCAATCCTTGAGCTACTTTTGCTTTGATGAAGGTCAAACAGGATGGGGTGGGGGTGGGGGGTAGAGGAGTGGAAG
Source organism: Hollardia meadi (assembly GCA_037974645.1). Lineage (NCBI taxonomy): Eukaryota > Metazoa > Chordata > Actinopteri > Tetraodontiformes > Triacanthodidae > Hollardia > Hollardia meadi. Next base: position 5,405,631 of record JBBPCS010000002.1, read on the forward strand.
GGGAGGACGGGTGATGAGGCAGGGGGTGGGATGCATGCCACGGTCTTCAGAGGGGCCCCCAGACCAAGAAGCGTCAAGAGTCAGTCTCAGCAGTGACAAAACAAAGTTTGTGGGTACACATAAGCAAGCACAGGTTTAGAAGTTTGAAATATTTTTGAAGTTGCCCTTTAAAGGTCAGGGTTAGCTCTACTAGGTTTACTTCTCTTGTTTATCTGGTCTTTCTCACTTATACTTCATCTTGCTGTTCTTATATAATTTCTGTCAAATGGCAGCGTTAACAGTGAGAGCTGAAACGATCAGTCAACAGAAGATTAATTGAGTACATTTTTTAAAAACTGATAAATCATTTAAGTCAATTATCAAGCAAAGATGAGATATATTGTCTGGTTCCAGCCTCTCAAATGTGAGGATGCAGACATTTTTATTTTGTCATACTGTATAAATTTATATAAACATATAATGTCTTTCGGTTTTAAACAATTTGAAGTTGCCATTTTTTATTTTTTGCTATTTGCTGATGACACAATAAGCAGGTCAGTTTGACAAAAATAATGGATAGATTAATTAATACTGAATAGAATAGATTCAGCTAAAATGTCATTATACTGATTAAGTACGAGTACAAAATGCAGTCAAGCATCTAACCAAAAAGTGCAAATAGTTGAATATTAACATAAATGAATTGCACAAAATAAAAAAATAAAGAAATGGACAAAATAAACAACAAACCATAAATTCTATGCAAATAAAAAAATGTTTACCCTGCACTATCGGTGTAAAAGTTCTATTATGTGATGTTGTCAGAGTCCCGTCGCTGTCATGCTATATTTGAATTATGCATAATTGTGTGTGTTTTCTGGGCTTGAACACTATTCTCCCCAGAAAATTGTTATTTGTAGTGGAAGTAAGCCTGTTGGCTAGTTTGAAAGGGCTACTTTGTCATGGTCAGCTTAAGGTTAAGCAATTTAGGCAGCTCCCTAGAGTCAAGTTAGTGTCAAGTTAAGCTTGGAAACCAGTGGTTAAAAGTTAGTAAAAGAGGAGAAATAAAGGGAAATAACCCATCTTGGTTAATAGTTAACTGACCTACTGACACCCTCAAGGCATCGCACCAAACATGACCTCTAATCGCTTGAGACTACAACCTAACATCACTGATCAAATCCAGCAGAATATACTGTAAATGCTGTCACAACATGCTGTTTTAGCTCTGAATTATAGTGTAGTTACATTTGCTAAAAGGCACAAGTCCAGGGAAAACAGGCTCAAATTAAACATCCATTACCACAAGCTGTGCCTTGCTGGGTAGAGGGTGTTTTGGTGTACTGAAAGGATGGATAACACTGATCACAGGAGTGTTTTCGCTGTCCATGCTTGCATGTTTATTGCCACAAAAAAACAGCTTATTCCACTTTGTGCTTGAGCTCAGCCTGGGAGTTAACATGATTTGTCACTGGGCCGACAGTGGAGACGGTCTAAGCGAGATTATGTGAAGCAGTTCCACCTCTGCTTAACTACTGTAAAAATTGCTTATACGCCTGTGAAGGAATTGGAATGCATTCAGGAAGCGAAATGATCAGGCTTGTGGTCGGTCGGGCCACTTCTTACGGGATGCCCTGATTGGATGGATGCCCCAGACACCTGGGGCGCAGGAAGAAACAAGTTAGCGCTGCATGAAAGGTACGTTCACTCCTCTAAGAATATTGTCTATTGATCTATCAGTTACCCGAATCTTCAAAACGTTGGCGAGGGGGGAGGGAAAAAAAGATGTGTGGAGACCTCTGCCTCAGAGATGTAATGAAGAATTTAAGATCCTCCGAATGTGTTATTGACAAGAGACAGTAAAAAGATATGATACATAGAAACCGACAAGGCCTCTGGGGAAACACTTGAGGTTCCTTAAAGAAGTGTTTAATGGTATTGATTTTAATTGTTCGCCGAACAGTGTGAAGACTTTGACTGGTTTATTGAACAGATTTAGACCCATGCTCTTAAACACAGAGAGGAAGAAGACTTTTCAGTTCTTAGATTGAATCCATCAGACAAAGTGTGCATTGAATTTTAATGAGCTTCTCAACTATAAGCCACACTATACACAGCAGTGCTCGTATCTCAGACGCGGGCTGTTTATCTTACTCTACATTTCCTCCAAATGCCTCTTATGTCATGGTCCCCTGTGTAGGATGTAGTTTGTTTCCCACTCATGCGACAGATGTTAGGACCTCAGCAGCCAGTAGAGGCCTCTCATGTCTTATACAACCCTTTATAGAAGTTAGGGAATTGCATGAGAAAAAGGTAGAAAATAGAAATTTTATATATATATATATATCACAAGAGTTTGTTTTTGAAAGATCCCCAGACAAGCTTTAGCTTTTGTCAAACTCGTTGGCTATTTTAGGAATAAATGAATTAGTCACCTTCCTCTTTCCGGCTGGTGAATTCAGTGGCTGGATCTGCATCACAGCTCTTTCACCGAGGCCTCTCCCACCTCCTCTCTCTGTCCAGCCTGATCTTTCCTCTTCAGAGGCTGAATACTCATCCTTGACCGGCTCGCCTGAATGAACCCTGCTCTCCTCATGTACCACAAAAGTGCCACTGTGTGATGTCACCCAGGCTTTTTTCCCAGGAGACGATGTGATTTCTATATCCGTTGTCATGGTGATGTGGCGAGGAGGGAGGAAAATGAGCACGCTAACCTCTGGCTTTTGATGGCTCCCAGGCCAGACAGTTCATTTGGGGAGAGCAGGAAACAGCACTCTGTCTGTTTGTTTGTATGCTGACAATAGCGACACTCGAAAAAGGTGAAACGGGGACATTGTGACGCTCTGTCAAACACAACGTAGCGTTCCTGAGGCCATACTGGGTTGATGGTTGCCACAATAAGGACGATGTAGAATCATCAAGTACATCTTATAAAACGTAAAAACCAAAACACTGAAGCACTTTTATCATAACAAAGAGATAAGACATCATCACAGGGCAGGGGAGGTTCACTCTATTTCAACAACCCTCAGTGAAAGCAAACTGTATTTCAAGGAAGCCAATACAATTCCTCAATTTGAGAGGATTGCCCTCAAACACTCCTGTCAGACACACCTGATACTCCTCGAGCGTGGAATCAAAAGAAATGAGAGTTGTTTTTATCTAAGTTCCTAAATGGGGAGGGAAGGGGGTTGTATTGCATTTACCCCAAACTCACAATTTAAAGAGGCTGGGAGGCAAAATGAAGACATTGGCATTATTAAAATCAAATCGAGAATGGCTCACATGCACTCCCCTCATAATGACGAGGGAGTGCCATGACCAGTCGAGAGGAAGAGAACACCATTTTCTATTCATTTGGCAGCGTGCCCAGATCTCATTCAACCAAAAAGTCTTCTCAATCCAAACTTAATCCCAGCCAATTTACAGTGTTGCTTTTCCTCCTCCGTCGTTATGCTGATGAGACTGCAGTTCCTCACCAGGAAGGTAGAGCTTTGTTTTGTGGCTTATATATTAAATATTTGTGTCAAAACAGCTATCACCCAGGTCTGATCAACCATAATATGTTGCAATGCAATGACAAACTTGAAAAGAGATTGATCTGAGGGGAAAAAAATGAATATTTGTTGATGCAGGAAAGTATGCTTTGTGTCTTTCCTGGGCTCCTAGGGGGAAGGTGTGAAATCTAATAAAGCCATTCTCAGGAGAGGTGGCTTTGATCAGAGATTCTCTAAACAAGCAGCAAGTCCCACGTGAAAATAAGATCTGTATGCTCCAACATGAGCTATCTTTACATCTCGACTTCTGTTTTCGCTGAAAGAGAGCTGTTGTATTGGAAACAGCTGAACCATTTCAATTTCAGCCCGAGGCAACATTCTCCTCTCAAAGAAGTGTCTCGATGTGTCAGAAATATTTTTCCATGAAGCCTACCTTCCGCTTCTTTTTCAATAAACCTTCCCAAGGTGCAAATTAGCAGGAAACATGTTTTTTTATGTTAATGAGCAGTTATGTATTTGTATTATTTGTTTTTTTTAAATCTGTGGAATAAAAGTATTAGTTACCTTTGTAAATGGTGTCAAAAAAGGTGTCTCAGTGGAGGTTATAAAACACAACTTAATATATTATATGCAATACATTTTTCACACACTATAACACATGATTCACGTACTAATTACTAAAAGTCTGCATTTGTAGAAAAACAATAGTAAAGGTGAAAATGATACATCTGATGCTCTGGGTTTTATCACTAGTCTCAGCTCTAAAATAAAGGCAATACACTTTCATATCAGCCCATAGTGACAAATTGTGGTGGCACCATTCATTTACATAAGATGCCACCACTCTTAGAGAGGGAAAAGGAGCAGTAGTAGGACATGTCAGGGTTAAAATAGCATGCAGAAATACCCAAATAATGTGGTGAGGGATGATGTGTGATACAGCAGAACTGGAGCGATATGCTGATCTGATGATGCAGAGTGGGCGGTGTTGGCTGTTGCTCCATGCAGAGTCGGTGTGTGTCTCACTGTGGCTCCTCTCACACTCCAGAAGGTCACACAGGAAGTGGCTTATACACACACACACACACACACACACACACACATTTTGGGCCAACCTCTTAAAATAGCCACAGAGGACTTATGCTCAGGCCACTCATATTGGAAATAAATATACTTCACCATATGTAGGTTTTTAGAATAATCTTATTTACACGCTGTTTGACAATATAAATGTTCTGTAGTTTGTTCCGACTTTTATTTAAGAGGAGAAGATTTAGAATTTTTATACAAACCCAAAGACCCAGCATTTTTCATGTTTCTATGCTTTTGTCTCTATGAAATGTTTGAAAATTAGTTGGCTGCACTAATACATGTCCAGTGCTTGTTGTACTGGATATTTTTCACATTAATTGATTATTAAGGCCGATATTGATACTGTATTTGGTAGTTTTAAAAAATCAGATAACATGGTAATGGTTTTAAGATGAACACATTAGCTAATATTAGAGGTCCAACAATTCATTGGTTTGGCTGATTAGTTGGTGCCGGTAGGACATTTTATTTACCCTTATCAGGGCAACATGGCTCTGATAGTTGCCGATGGCTGCGCAGCCTCCGCCAGTCACAGCATGATGTATACCATCGTTTTACATGGAGGCTCCCTACACAAAGTCAAAGTAATGTGTACCTGAGGTAATTTATATTTAAATGAAAGTTAACTTTATATAAGACGTTGTTGGTTATAGTATGGAATTATTAATACATTACAATGAAGATAACGGCTGCTCTCCTGATATCATGTTGTCTCTGTTTTGCTAGCTTAACTTAATCGATACAGTGACCACCTTAAAAACTGACAGAGGCACAGCTTTTAAGAGTGCATTGAAAGTTCAGAATGGGCATACAGTACAACTTAACAGCCTTAACTTTGGCAAGCAAGTCCACTTTGAGGCTGTAACGGTAGCACCCAGAATAACATGTCAACAACTTAACCATGCGACCTGTCCCACGGACACAAATTCATAAGCAGCACGCCAAAATGAAGCAGCGTGAAAATCAACAGAGAGAGCAGAAATAAGTTATGTCCACTGTGCCCGTCTCTGTTGCTCCCATGTCGTCCTTTGTTGTTATCCTAATGATTAAATATCTGACATAGTCTGTTTAATTCCATCAGTACAATTGCAGAGTTACTAGCGTTAGCTTGTAGCCGGAGCAGTCCATAGTGAGGAGAGAGAAAAAAATGCACCGTCATAGCACAGACAGATAGCGTGTTTATCTCCACCAAAAGTCAAAACTCAACAAAAAGCAGTCCACAAACCCGCTGCCACTAGTGTAACGCTACCCTTACCGTTAACTGGACTATAACTAAATTAGAACTACTTTCGGTCTGTGGGTAAAGCAGGAGTAAAGCAGGAGCACAGTGACAGCTTCATCTCTGGTTCGCTTTTAATTCTGCTTCAACAGTAGGAAAACTGACCAAAAAAATGTAATACTGTATATCACCTCACTATTTTATATCACTCTGCCAGTCTTTACAGATAACTTGTAATATATATATACTGTTTATATAACATAATATAAAAATATAAATTGGCCTTGAAAAGTCCACTATTGGTCGACCTCGAGCTAATATTGGCCAATATTTTGGTCTTCTGAGTAATCATTGATCAAACATGAGTCTATAAAATGTCCGGAAATAGTGGAAAAGAAAAAAATCAAGGTAATGTTGGTTGTTTTGTCTAATGGTCCAAACTGATATTCAGTAGATATCCAGTGTATGATGATATAAAGAGAGAGAGAGAGAGAGAGGAAAGACAATTTTCACATTGGTGCCAACAAATCTTTCACACTTTTGGCTTGATAAATGACTAATCACTTGCCCAAATTATTGTCAGTTAACCAACTGATTAAAAGACTAATTCTTTGAATAGTTATTAAAAAATTACAATTGACATTTCATTTCATGTTTCAGTGAGATAGCCATGCAGCCGTGTGAACACACTTAACTAACAACTTCCTTCACATTGGATGCACTTTGACAAACAGCCCTGCTCCTCAGCGCTTACGCCATGTGCCTCAGCATTAACGCTAACGCCCTGTGGTATGGTCGGCTGGACAGGCACTTGACTGATGGCTCTATTAGAGCCCCCCACCACGACATCTAGTCCTATCCGGGGCCTTTCCACGGACTGGACGTGCTGCTGACAACGCACTGATGGGCTAAGGAGAAGACTAAATGGAGGATCCAAACATACCAACAGCCACATTTAGAGATGCGCCAATAGACCAACACGCATTAAAACCGGTCCTGCACATGTGTGTTTAAGAATATACGAGGACGCGGCTGTGCGCACACACACACAAGAACCACACAAGGAAGTAGAAAGGATTTAGCCATGCTTCACCTTTTGTATTTGGTTGGAACAATGGCTTACACAAATACAACACACAGCTGATCTGCACCCCTCCGATTCCGCCTCTTTGGTGGCTGGTTCCTGAGACCACCATGAAACATGGAGGCTACTGAAAGGCTGGCTCTCGATAATCAGCTCTGAAGGGGGTGGAAAATACAATTCATATCTCCACTCTTTTTGGGAAAGCAACCACTGGAGCAGGAAATGACAGTGGATGTTTTAATCTTCAAACGGTGAGCACCACGCTCCCTCAGGCTAGATGGAAGAATCTGCTCAAATGTGACGGAGCTGCCTACCCGTTTGAGCAGCCTGCTCACTACAACAGCTCAGATCTTTTTCTTTTTCTTTTTTGTAAATGTTGAGGAAATTAGATGTCTTCCAAAATAAATGTATATTTAACGGCAGACATAACATTTGGCTTGTTTTTCCTCAAGCCTCCATGACATTCTCAAGCTCTGTAGCTGAGATTGTGAAGCTGTAATGTAGAGCTCCTTGGATAAGACAAGCAGACTGTGCTGTCTCTTGAGGCCTAGTCCGGCACCACTCTTCAGGGTGACACTATAAACACCTAGCCCCATGGCACCTGTCATCCACGGCTGCCTTCTCCCCTCCAACAGGACTCACAGGGAATTTGTAAGGTGGAGAGATGACGCGACAAACAATTATATCCAAACACCCTTCGATGATTATATTGCTCCTTTCAAGACTTCCCTAATCCTAAAACAAATCTAATATAGATTCAATTTGTAGCCTAAAGAAAACAAAGAAAGAAGCAAGCGGAGAAAAAATATAACAGGTGACGTTCAGCCGAACGGTGCATCTCCAAATTCTGATCGAAATGAGCTCACTTTATCAATGTCTGTAGCGGCGACATGCATATTAATTGAAAATAATCAGATTAAGCTCCACTACAATCTGACATTTTGAGATGGGCACTTTATCTTCAGGGCTGGAGAGATGCAAAATTGCCTACGTACAAATCAGAGAACACTGCTTAATTGCATGTTATCACCCTATGATTGCCTTGGCATTATATAAAACAGTATGGTAATTACTCCACAGATAGTGATGTAAATAGCCTCAGGCTGCTGCTCTCATAAGAGGAAGTGGAGAGAGGGCACAGGGCTGAACATCTGGGTGAAGAGGTAGCACAATTAGAAGTGTATAGTCAGGTGATTAGCTACATCACACAGGCGTTAGCAGAAACATATATTTGACAGCACCATTCACACTTCACTGTGAACACTTGACTCTGCGCCTGTTTGAAGAGCTTCTTAAACATGTACATAAACATGAGTTAAAACTGGAATCTATAGGTGGATGTATAAGTGTGATGGAGAAGAATATAAGTGGCCCTCATGGTGTCACTGCTGTCCAGCCCAGTGAACAGATGCACTATGGGCCAGCTGGAGGTCCCCTCCCTCAGCAGAGGCCCTCCCAGCCCCGGAGGAAACACAGCTCTGAGGGCTGCCATCATATGTTTTCAACGTTTGTACAACGCCTGATAAATGTAATGTAAAAGGGGCTTTGTGTGCAGGGAGCAGTGGGGGTTGACTGTGATTGCTGGTAATAACTGACTAATAGAATAAAGCAATAACGCACAGCCTCAGGGCAAGAGAGCTCTGTACCGACAATTTCATACTGCACTTTATCATCGTGTGGAAATTAGCATTTCAGTCTGTTCACTTTCCCAATTGAAGGAGCTCCGTCATGAGACCGTGTGCCCTGAAAATATGTCTGTCAACTTCAGGTCTCCTTTGCCATAACACTCCATAACTCTCCCAACACCCCACGGAGAGAGACATCTCTAAGTTGACAGGGAACAATAATGATGAAGATTTGCAGCATGGCTTTTGTAGGCATTTCATAAACAACAGACTATTAAAATGCAATTCCAATATTGGTTGATCTATGTGCATTAATATAACAATCCATTTATATCACAGGCTCAGATTTTTTTTTTTTTTACCAGGAGACATTACTAAAAGGATGAGAACATGTGAAATTATTCACTCATCCATCACTTTCAGCTCAAAAAGGGGGCTTTTCTGCATATTGGGGGTACTTGCAAGGAGGTTTGAAGACGTGTAAGTCACTTGATTTAATAAGATATTTTAAAGTAATACCTAGTTGTATTTATTTATCAACTGATAACAAATTTATCTAAATAAGCACATTCAAATACAATTTGCTAGTGACAGAACATAGGTTTGTCATCATTGTTCAGTTGAAAGACAGGGGTAGCTAACAAGATCTCAAAATTGGTATTTATTTATTTATTTACCTTTGCCATATAGGTAAAACCAAACTAATACTGTTGAATATTAAGCCAAAAATCCTCCAAGATTGTTCCCTTGAACTTCATTTAGTGTGAAGTATTTTTTTCCTTAGTATTGATGCACTTGTGTCAAACAAGACAGCAGAGATGAAAGGAGAAATTTTGTTTATGAAAAGAGATCGTGCTTGTCTTTAAGTTAGCCTTTACTCAGTGTGCATTTTCTCCAGAGAGCTTGTTTCTCACTAACAGAGTCAACGACCGACTGAATAAGCAAATGGTACTCAGTGGATAATTTTGTTTACAATGTTCCGGAGGCCTATGATTAGAATATTAATTAGGCCCATCTATGACGGTCAGATAATAACAATGTCAGTGGGCTGAATGGATTCTGTGACCTGTAAAAGGCCTATTCACAATCTCCAGTCTGCCATAGTTCATTCTTTTGGCCACAGGCAGCAGAGTTTTTCACACTCTTTTCTAAATGTTCTGATTGTTCCTTGCTGAAACACTGTGGAAGAAAGTATGTTAAGAAACACAAATATGTTAGAGTGTCAAACAAAGTTGAAATCCATCGCTCATTTGGAACTTTTTTCTGACTTGGCATTTTCTGATGTCAATTATCTTGTAAAAGAGTTGACTTGGTATGTTTGGGCTTTTAATTACATGACACGGATCACAAACACCAAAGCGGAGGAAACGTCCTACCCCACCCATAGCCGATGTTCACTTGTCCTGCTAATGAATTATTGATGCCTTTTCTAATCACACCCAACCACTAGGACTGAAAGTTTTAGACAAGAAAAACCTTGAAATTAAAATGATTTTGTATTATCTGCTGTTGTAACCATATTGGGAAAATTACATCACATGAGATCCGTCATAATTTGCAGCCAGAACACTGTAGGATCTTGAATTAATAGTCCTAATGTAAAAAAAAAGTATCCCCGGTTTGCCCTGTTAATGTGAGAACATTACTCAAGTTGTGTCTCCTGGGACGTCAGTTGGATGCCTCTGTTCAGATGACGGGATGCCTCAGTTAGGGAGGCCAAAGACATTTGCTGTACAGGCTACTTACAGCAATCGGAGCACTTAGGTAACACAGCCAATAAAAACACGACATCCTCACAAAAAGACTCAAAAGAAGGGCTTCAAGGGTCAGTAAGTTCATTGAATGTATTATTGTTAAGTCTCTTGGGAAAAGGCAGGATAAGCTTCTTTTTTTTTTCTTTTTTTTTTGAGCTCAGTGACAACATCCAGTGAAACGAGATAGATAATCTAGTTGCAATTAGGAGCGGAGTTTTTCAAGAGCAAAATTATTTGATTTACTTCAAGAAAGTTTTTTTGTAATGTTTTATGTAATGTCCAGATATACAATATCTGTACTTGCTTTTTATTTCTAGATTTTCAAATTCAAATGAGCAGTCAGATTACAAATTTTCTAACACTTAATTGATTTGAAGTATAAATTTAAACCTGTCATGCCATTGTGAGATGAAACTACACAGGATAAGTTTTGCCAAAGTCAGCGGATGGCAGTCAGACTTAAAGGTGCAAGTTGTAAGTAATGGACATAATTTTAGTTTAAAAGGTTCAAAAAATGAACTAACATTATCAATGTGGGAATGTGAAGAAACAGCCGTGTTGACGTTATGTCAAAGACATCTATGTATTGTATTGCAGAGATATCTACTGGTGTTAGCATGCTAACCAGTAAGCCCTGGCCGGTACTGTCTCATAATACCACTTTGTACCTCTAGAGGTGATAGTCCCTCGTACTCTAAGCGAGGAGATTTATACGAGCGGCAAGTTCGCTAAGTTTCACCAACTCTCTTAGTGTTTAGTCCAATGAGTAAACAAAACAAACTCACAAAATGTCAAGAAAGGACCCACCTATTTTCCATGCTAACAGAAAACTACGACCATACCACACCTTCTAAATTCAAGCTTCTTTCTTTTACCCAACTAAGACAAGCTTAATTGCCATGTTAACTCATTGTAAAACGAGACATAAATGAAATAAAACTCACCAAAGCCGTTCTAGTTTGTCTTTCCACAATCACCTCTGGTTTGCCTGAACGTTTGATGTCAAAATATTTCATCTCTGCATGCATTTTCCGTCGCTGCTAATTGCTCGACACTATCTCGCTTCTGTCGTTTTTCCTCTCTCCTGTCCCTGCCTGCTGTGTCTTCTCGTCCCCGAAGTCAAAACGTTAGCCCTCGTCGGAGCTGCTGTAAATCACCTCTGTGCTGTATCCTCAGTCGCCAAACTGGCCTCCACCGGTCTCAGAGGGTCCCTTCCATTGACTGTATAAAGATGGATGACATGACAGCTCCCCAAAAATGAAGCCAAAACATCTCGATTGCCCCCTTGTGGTGGGTTGCAGTATAGGTTATAAACCCCTCCCTCTGAATGATATAAGATAGGACATGGGCCAAACTAAAAACTCAAAATACACATCAAATAAAATTTTCCCAAGAATGGTTTCTGTTATTTAAATTTTTCTGATCAGTTTGTTTTTTATAAATTATTTGATGCTATAAAAAAAGGGGGGGTTTAAACGTCATGATATACAGCTTAGCACCCGCTCGTGATTGAGTTGGGCGGGTGTATGGGTTTGGAACTCGATACTGTACCTCCACCACCCGATCACTACTGCGCAGACTCTGGCTTCAAATGATGTCACCAGTGCAAGATGGCAGCGCTCATATCTGGTATATTTTGGCTACATTTTAGTACAATGGTAGGAAGTGGAGACAAGAGTCCATCTTTATTTATGTCATTTTTTTGATGTTATTTATGTAGGGTGTTGCTTCTTTGTTGCTCTATCAAGCCAAAAGTGGCAACACTAGATCTACAAAACTGAGAAAAGCAGATTAGCAGTATCTACCAGGAGCTTTGACAGTGAAAATGTGACTTTGTCACCTGGAATCTATAATAAGAAAATATTTTGGGGGATTACTTGAGATGCATCATGATATGTACCCATCTGGATTTGGATGTGAATCCTCAAGTCACGTTTTATATAGTCTTAAGTAGTCTTGCATATAAAAGCACTGTGGAGCACCAAATAACTACTATCTAATTACTGAATCATCTGCAGAGTTTCATGATTAATGGTTTAATAATTTGATCTATAAGATGTCAGAAAATAGCACAAAATGTTGATCGCGTTTTCTTAAATCTCAAGGTGACTTCCTGAAATTACTTGTTTTTTTTGTTCCACCTGTCCAAAACCCAAATACATTTAGTTTACTATGATACAAGACTAAGACAAGTAGGGATATTGTCACAGTTGAGAAGCTGGAACAGGGTAATGTTTGGCTTTTGCCTAAAAAAATGAAATTATTCATTTTATAGTACAGATTCTTTATCAACTGGTCAACTATAGTGTTAGCTTTAGAAAGCACTACAAATGTATTCCCCAAAGACAGACAAACCAAACTCAAAGGAAAGCAAACAAGATACGTGTAAGATACACTTTTACAGGAGCTACAAGTAAGACCTGAAAGTGCTCAAGATAAATTTAAGATTAACTCCCTAGAGAGTGTTAGGCGTAAGCCAACTTCCCCCTGGAAAAAAAAAAAAAAATCAATCTTTGTGAACAGAATCAAAGAGGCATTTTGTCTCCTTATTTCAGGAACACTTAGTGTTGCGTTAGAATTACTGGGCTGGCAGGCATGTGGCTAGTGGCAGTGGACTGCGGTGAATGAGTTAAATCAGCCCCTTGTGAACTCGACCCTGTGTCGTCACAAGAGGAAAGAGGCCAAAGACTCACGCGATGAGGGTAATCCAACAGTGAGCTGGTGTGGCAGCGCTGCTTCCCGCTGGTCCCAGAAAGGCTCAAATAACTCCCATGTGCACCCAAGGAGAGCAGAGGACAGGCATACATCAGAGGGGGAGCTGGAGGTTGAAGGAGTGTGGATTTATCCTGGCGTTTCAGAGAGATGTTCCAATTGCAGCCTGCACCGAGTTGCTTTAGTGTCATCAATTCTGCCAATAGTGGAGTCACTGACTGCGGTGATGGCTCTGTGTACTGTCTGCTGTCACAAAGATTAGTTACCGTAAAGCTAGGTCTAGCTAACACTGTGTTATAGAATTTCAAACTAAATAATGATTTTTTTTTTTTTAACTCTGTTTTGGGATGTTTATGTTGTGAAGAGTTTTGTCAGTAATGCATAACAGTTGAGCACAGTTTTGATTCTTGATTGACAAAACGACAGTTACAACAGCAACAAAATAAAGCCAGTAATCCTCGGTAAAACATATTTTGCTATTTGTAAAGTTTTAATTGGGAGTAAAGTCCACCGCACATACCCTGCACCAATTACAGTTGTACAAACTGATACAGTATTATAGTTCCTAGAACTGACATCTATATCAATATTCTTTTTTTTAATTGCCAACGATGTGTCTTCAGATGCTGATTTTCTACATAAAAACAAAATGTAGCCTATGTAAACATTTCTGTTTAGGATTCCTTAACAAAATTATATTAAGATATGTATTAAGAGATACAAACATTTTATAACAGTAAAATGTATATTTTACTGTTATAAAATGAACTTTGTCAGTGCCAAACTTTAGAGGCCAAACTTTGTAGTGGCCACATTCTCTCTAAGTTACTTCAAACATATATTTGGCATTTCTGCACTGCAGTTTCGTTATGTATCAGCTCTCATATGCACTTATAGAGAGCTACCTGCAATAAAACATGAACTGTTATGTCGGGCCCAGCTGATAAACTTGTCAGTCATTTCTTTCCAAATGTTTCACAATAGCTGTGTTTCCATTTAATTGTCAAGCAAATTTAACGTGAACTTCACAAAAAAAAAAAAAGTCAGAGGTCAGGAACTACAGGGTTGGGCCAGTGTAAAAACGTATGAGCGTGTCATATAAGGTTAGACAACATATCCTGCACCAACTCTTTAAGATGACTGTTCTCTCTCGTGGACGTCGGTTGGAGTAGTAGTTACTAGTTACTCTAGTAACACTACAACACAACAGGTATCCCAGGCCTCCTGCTAACTAGCCGCATGCTGGTTTAGTCGGGTTGTATAAAATTAAACTGGTTCAACCTTGGACGCTGGACCAGTAAAACAGGAAACCTATCAAATCAGGTGTTTGCCAACCGCCTATAGAAGACGAAGAAACAGTCACCTTGGGCATCTCAGGAGAAAAGTGGAGAGGTCTTCAGGAATTTATTTACAGCTTACAGGAATATCCGGGAAGATAAGGACAACGGAAACATCTTCCTTTGGAGCTGAAACAGCTGATCAGTCATGTGTTAAATGTCATGTGTTAAACCATGTCTTATTCACAAAAGGTGTTTCCATCCCCCCTTTAAGCATCTTTTTTTGTTTTGAAAACGGCAAAACCAACCTCAGGCGAATATAAAAAAAATGTGCAAAATTTAAGTTTTTTTTTTATTTTGACATTTCCATTTATATTTTCTAATGCATTAACTTCAAAATGGACAAAAAAAATACACTGATGAAAACACGGCTTGTGAAGATTAGGACCTTTTTAATATTTATAGCATTAGTATGATGACACAAATCACCTTGTCTCAAGTATCTGTGTCTGCTAATTGCACCAAATGTTATATTCAAATCATTTTTCCTCTGCAGCCAAGTGTCTACAGTGTGTTGGCTTAGCAGACTAATTAATTTGAACTGAAGATTTCCCCAAGCTGCTTTTCCTTCCTCTAATGAGAGACAAGTGCCAGTCAAAGTGGGAGCCATACTGCTGTCCAACATTAAAATAGAAGCCTTTCAGCAGTCTGTCTGGCCGTGACGGGGGTTGGAGGGGTGATTGCTCCAACCAGCAGCCACCACCTGCTTTGCTTGTTCACGCTGTCATTGGTGCCCTTTTTTGGTGTGTGCAGAGTCTTTAAGAGTTTAGCTATGCCTTTGATGCCTTCTTTGATTTTTAGAATATGCAGAGGATCAATAAGGAGCACAGACTTCAAAGCTCAGGCACCCCTTCACCTGCTGCTGGTCACCATCTGAAGTGTTTCCAATCACATACAGAGACTAAACAAACAGTCAGGAAAGGCAGGGTGGAAGCTGACTTCATGATCAATCAAATCTAAAACCATGTGTGGAGAAATTTGGCAGCATGATCAGACTAGACAAAATATTTTTGGCCACTTGAGGTTCCTTTTTTATTTGATATTTCTTAGCGTATGAAATCAGATTCAGTGAAAGGAGCAGCAGTAAATTTCAGACTGAGAGATTGCGAGACTCTTTCTTAAATATCATTTACAACGAAGGCCTTGTGTTACAAGCCAAAATGTATGCTTATAATTCCACTGAAGAAACACACACACACACACACACACACACACACACACACACACACACACACACACACACACACACACACACAC
>JBBPCS010000002.1:5429993-5473275 GCA_037974645.1 Hollardia meadi
TGTGTGTGTGTGTGTGTGTGTGTGTGTGTGTGTGTGTGTGTGTGTGTGTGTGTGTGTGTGTGTGTGTGTTTGCATGGTCAGGAAGCAGGCCAAAGCAAGCGTCAGCATCGGCGTCAGTGCTGTGTAGTGTCAGTGTGTCAGAGGCAGCGGGGGCCGTGGCACCCATGCAGGCTTCCCATCAGTGCAGGGATGGACCTGAGTCGGCCAGACAGCACCGCGGCACACTCCAAACTTACTTAGTGTAATTAAAGTTGAGAAAGGTTAAAGTTTGACACTGAGACGAGGCGAAGGGTTCTTTCTCCCAGGCAAGAGACAATATAGGGTACCTCGTCAAAGTGGCTAACTGGTGAAGCCCCTGACTCTCCTGGAAAGCAAGGGAGACACAGTGGAAATGCAGACGCACATCCAGTATCATGATTAGGTGTGAGGCCTTGAGAGGAGGGGACAATTGTGTGTACATGTAATTAAATTGGCCAACCTTTTGTGGCACTCATCCTATTCAGGAAGATACAGGAACATCCATCCGGAAGAAGGAGTGTGTAATAGTCTGTGATCCATGTCTGGAAGGAGTGTGTGGATACGCTGAGGGTTTAATCCTTAGAACAAACACAACAAGATGAAATGTCAACTCGAGAGGTACTGGGAATTTAATGGTTGGAGAATGCCACAGATTAGCTTGTCAGCAATTCACATGAGTCGAGATTTGAGACTAAAGAGGAAGTAGTGTGAACCTGCCTTTTCTTTTAGGTTAGATCTAAGTGAAGTGGCCTTTATTTGGTAAAGATTTTTTTTTTTTTTAACAAAAAAACATTTTTGTTTAATGTGACAGTCACAAGGAGTCAAATGAAAAGCAGTTAATTGCTTTTGATGATAGTTTGCTTTCTATAGAAATATGTTTCACCATTTAATTTCGCTGCACAAAAGAGCAAGAGCATGGCTGTCTGTAAAGGCCACAAGAAAACAGACAAGAAAATAAGCCTTTACATACCAGCTCATATGAATTATTCTGTACTCTACTACTGGAAAATGGAGGATGGTGAAGTCTGCTCCTACTGCTCCTTCTGACATGTAAAAGCCTCAACTGTAAGTGGTAGGTGGATTAAATCCAAACAACTTGATTGAAAGATGAGTGAACTACAATAAAAACTGGCAATCTATATTAATTTATGCATTTCTTCAAAGGACTTTTGCATTAAATTACAGAATGTGATATGCAACTAGCCTGAGTCAAATGTTGTTAAGAATAAGATAAAACGTAATAGATTAACGTATTAGGAAGTCAAAACTGTTGTCCAGTAGCTATAGTATTGCTTTTTAACATATTACTGGGTATAAACATGTTCTCAATTCTAAAAATGCAGAACTGTCACAAAACTAAATCTCAAATTATTTTATTTAACAAGTATTTATCTCTACTTTTCATATGCTGTGTGTTTATAAACAGGAAATCATAAACTCTTTAGCACATATCGCAGCATGTATATCAAAATATATGACGATACACACACGCTTACATTTGCACAGGACTGTGAGCACATGCACATGTTTACAGATCCCAACACACATGTACGCACATGCAGTCATACACACTCGTTTGCAAACGTAGGAGGAAACAAAGGCCACTTTGCAGGCAGGGTCTCTGCTCTTTCAGCTTGAAGAGACGGAACACATGGCCCAGGCTTTGTGGATGTCAGGAGCCCATACAGGAAGCCCACCGTGTTTTGTTGATGTGTCACTTGCACCCTCTCCTCCCTTGGTGTGGTGATACCCACTTTCTGTAAATGATAGACCCCTTTGTCTGCCATCAAAAGGACTCCTTTACTCTGCCGTCCTTGAATGGGTCTTGGCAGCTGTCATGCAAAACCAGTGAATGTCAATAGAAATTAATTCATTCCATCTATAAGTAATTACATTTTTTTTCCTTAAATTCCCTCTCTGCTGACCCCTCTCCCCCCACCTCACACTACACCCCCACCATAATTATTGCTCCTAGCAACAACCTATAGCTCCCCCGAAAAACAAATAAACAGCAGACACCTCAAATCATTTGTAAAGTGAGCGGGGATGCTTAATAGAAACATCATTAAAATCATACATTTATTATGCAGATGCTGATGGAGTTAGTTATGTCTGTCCAAATGTCTGCATTACAAATGCCTCACTTGATTAACTGTCAAATTTGATTACAGATGGATTATATATTTAACAGCTGTAGGTAGACCACATCCCGGTGCTTTCCTTTTATGTTTTCTGGTCAGTCATTAGCATACAATTTGCAAGCATATGGATGTGTGTGTGTGTGTGTGTGTGTGTGTATGTGCGTGCGTGTTTGTATTACATAGTTGAATCACCTCACAACTTTTTGTGGGAATGATGATAAAATATAAAATGGTTATAAAATCTAACAGATATACAAACTAAGAGGTACAACAAGCAAGAAAATGGTGACGAAACTACGTTGTTGAGTGCTGATTGTGGTTTTAAAGTTGAAGCTTCGAGTCGAAAACGGCCAATCCTGCACTGAGCTCCAGCAGATATTAACGTGTAATGCGCTAGCTCACACCTTTTAAAACGAGGAGGTAATGGGCATTTCCTTTTGATGTCTTGTCCTTTAAGTTTTGAGTCTGGCATTTTTAATCCAGTTCAGATTAAAACACTCCCCTGTTCAGATACTCCAGCCCCGCAATATAAAGCCCCTAATCTCTGGTTCCCAACCACAGAAAATCCTATTAAGATCACCTTCAGTTTAACACATGCATTATTGCGAAATGCAAAATATGCAGCTTCACCGGTGTACTTTTAATTGAGGGTAAAGTGCCCCCGGTAGATAGATACTGCACTGTAGGCAAAAACCATTTGAGTAATTTTAAGAATGTCTATCATGGAGAACCTCCAAACCACAGATTCTCTCTTGGGGGCTCCCTCAGGGCTGAGCCACGGGTGGGGGGCACATGGGTTCCATGGGGTATCATCGGGTGTCTCACAAGAAGTGTCAGCTTGGGAGGATTTGACTGATTAGGTAATATTCTGGCATGTTCTCGTGTAAGCAACATTCTGAGAACTCATTTCCCGGCGCCTATCCCCCTGTAATTCTTGTCCTCGCCGTCACTCTTTCACCGCAACTTTCATCTCTTAACACGGCGACTCTGTGCTTAAAGTGCTGCCTGTGACAACAACCTTGATGGCAGTGGCAGACGTCAGCTTTCTATTGCAAAGCCACTTACCCAAGAGGGCGCCCCCCTGGTGGATATGGTGACGCTTAAATTGCCCTCATGGCGACATGGGAAAGAGTGTCTGGGCAGAGGTTTGCTACCATTCATCATCATAACCTCCTGTCTCATGGAAATGACCTCATAAATGCAACCGATTCATCGACTAATGAGAGGTTGCTTACCTGTTGTTACTGGCTGCAGTGTCAGTTTCCAGTACCTAAAGGGGAAAAAAAGATAAAGGTGACCTCCGATGATTCTAGTGACAACGCTTTTCACTCAAAATCATTACAGTTAAACAAAACGGAGCACAAAATTGCTAGAATGCGACAAAACAATGCTTTTAAGAGGCACAAAGCCCTTACTAGCACTTACTAAAGCTACTTCAATAAATGACCACTTTATAGAACATAAAAGACCATGCCAGTTCACTTGAAAGCTTCTGAGAATATCTGACAGCCTTTTGATGTACAGTAGCCGCCGAGCAAAGCATTCTTGACTCCTCAGATAAATATGGATTGGAGGATAAAGCATGGCTCCTTATTTAAAATCCTCACATTGCACTTTGTTTTGCTGCATTATTAAGCTACAATTACATGCCACATCTTATGTTCTCTACTAAATAAAGCTCCTCAAGCCTTTCAGCACCTGTGACCCAGTGCAAATTACTGTAAGTGCTACTGTGTATACATAATTCTGTTTAATTTATACAACAGTAATTGAACAGTAGTCATATTAGTAGATTATCTTTTGTAAGGAATGAACAACTGTCTTAGACATAAGTAAAGCACTTGACTGTAGACATGGATATTAAATGGGGATGGGAGGTAGTTAAGCTTTCTTTTAAGCATAACAGCTTTGGTGAGAATGGATGAGCCTTTTATTTTTAAGATTTGTGGTTCAAGAGATGCTAAACCCAATTCCCTCTTTCAAATAAGCATGTGTTGATATAAACAGGACGGTGGTCAGCCATCTGTTTTAAAGATAAACATGTGATCAAAGGGCATAACAAAATGTGCAAGGGCCTTCCCCCCCCCCCCCCCTCCTCCTCCTCCTCCTCACCACCTTTTTTTTTTTTCTTGAAGGAGAGTTTAAAGAATGTGGAGCGGTTTCCAGGGGATACGAATGGAAAGCTTTCGGAAATGTGGGGAGGAATTGAGCTGAAGGGGCAGCTTCTGACAGAAATTCCCCAGTAGCTTTTGGAGCCATGTGAGAAATCACCAGGGTTCTTCTTATCACACAAAGGAAGGGAGATATGTGGTAATATTCGGTTACGGTGCTCCCCAGTCCTCCTTTAATGAATGTTGTTTATTAATAAAAGAGACAGCAACACACTGGCGCCCCGAGTCGAACTATAACCCCTACTGTGTCCCCTAAAATTGCTATATTGTTGCTCGTATTTGCCATTTCAGTCGCAGAGTGCTCAACTTTTAGCTCATGTGGCCAAGACTTAGAAACCAAATTTTACATAAGAAACAAAATACATACTATTACAGTGTATACTGTACAGAAGTCATTCATTTTTCATAATCATTTGAGAAAATCATCGTAGCTTAACAGATTAATTGTAATACATCTTCGTAATAAATCTTCTAAAACAATGTCTATTCCTTTCCAACTTTTCAGAAACTTTAACATTATAAAATCAGCAACAAATCCTCATACCTGAACAACTGAATAGGATGATTGCCAATGACTCCCAAAACGACATATATGATAATTCCCAAACGGAATATATGGTAAATATGGGTCGTTATATATAATATAGCCAATTATCCGGGGAGGTTTGGTGGAAATTTAAAGGTTTTCATATTCACACCCAACATGCATTAACAAAGCGCCTAAAAAGTGGGGGATTCTCACCTTGTTTTGTTAACCTAAAACTGACAACTTCCTTTTTCGAGTTCAAGCAAGAGGCTATACAAAGCCAAGTTCTGTGTTAGAGGCGCACGGCTAAAGGTGGAGAGCTGGAGAGTCTTTTGCCGTCAGCGTTTCAGCCAGCCACTACAGTAGGAGTCTGCCTGCCTCTTGACCCTCATGCACACAAAGGATTAAAGAGGGGAGAGACATCTGACAGAACACACGCCAGCCACACTCAGCCTTGGCTTAGATTTCTTTACATATACACACACAGAGAGGTGCCTGTGCACACACACATGGACACAGAGAATAAACTTTGTATTGAGACTCCTATAGATGTCCACAATATGGACAAAAGCTACATCTCATTCAAACCTGCAGATAATAACTCACTTGACAAATCAATCCCACAGATTCAGATTTTTTCCCCCTCTATTTATAACATGTCTGCATGATTTGTGTAAAAGGCAACTGCACCGCAGTTTGTAGTGGAAAGGTTGATGTTATGAGCTGTGATTACATAAGATGGTTCGAGTGCTAGTCACCTTAGCAACCAATCAATCTAAAGGAAACATACTGCACGGTTTTTTGAAACAGGACAAATTTTCTCATTTCTTGCTACACACTACATTGGATATACAGTATATTTCAAACAGGACGTCATTCTCAGCCTGTGATGTTCTCATTATTGGTATGTTGATCATTCTTACACGACTGCCCTCATTAAGTCTGACAAGTCACGCAGTGATTAAAAATTGGAATGCTGCAACAACAGTGTAAGCATTAGGATCAGTGACTGCCTTAACTTCCAGTGACAAGGAAAGCCTGGCCAACGACTCCTCTCCAGTCAGTGGGAAATCTTCAGCCTGGCTGCCTTCTGCCGATTCAAAGCGACAGCTCCTGAAAGTGTAAGCGAGACCGTAAGTCCAGCAAGGGCTTCTGGAGTGGGGGTTGGTCTTTTCCACTTCTTGCCTCTGTTATTATCTGGGTTAATCAGCTACAACACGAAAGTGAAAAGGCTTTGCACAAGCAAGCACTGCAGCACAGCTAGCACTCAAAAGCACTGCGACCACCTTTAATGGAAAGTATTGTATGGATGCCTACGCCATATGCTGTTTTTGCATTCTGTGCCATAACAAAAATTCAGGTCGACAGTTGCGAAGACACCAAGCCAGCTTTGGTGTATTGTTGCTTCCTCACTTCAAGGGTAAGTGAGAAAACATGGCACTGAGAGAACGGAAAGATCTGTTTGCATGATCATCCAAGTTCAAGGACTCTAATTAATCATTTCTGAAGGCGAAATTCACAAATCCGACAACGTGCTGAAGTTTCAGCACAACACAAATGCACAGTATAACTTCAATGGAAGCCAAAAAAGTCACAAAGTTTTTAAAAAAGTCATCTATACAGACATGAAACAAACCAGCATCATATCTCATGTATTCTTATGCATCAGTGCAGATCTATGAAATAGTCACTCAAACAAAACACCAGTACATGGATTTCCAATCCAGTGTGGTCTTGCTCAGTTTGTGGGTACAGGTAAATAGATTGTTGGTAAAGAGCCAATGGATAGCAATTTCTCCACCCATATGCTCGCAATGGCAGGAAGCGACTGGATGAAGGCACAACACGTACCAGCCAGGCTTTGGCCTGCCATCCGACCCTGTCATCACCCTCACCTGCTGGGAGAAGGCGGCTGCATGCAATATTAAAATTCCAGAGCCGGAGTGCTGAATCAGAAAAAAGATTTTTTTTTTTTTGGAAGAAGAATGGCTTTAATTTATTTTGACAGAAACAGAAAAAGAAACTATTGAAGGATATATGGTGAGGATGTCTGAGAAAAACAAGGTGAGAGATCAACTTCATTATGTCAGCCATAACAGCCTGTCAAATGTAAACAACTTGATGGTGTTTTGATCAACATATCAGGGTCGCACTTGTAGGTAATTTTACTGTAGTAGTGCATAATTGAAAATATAGGCTTATTTCACTATTGTTTGCAAACATTACAAATTGCATTTTTAACAGCATCAGAAAGCACTAATAAGTTTTACAGTGTTTCCTGTGTAAGAAGAGGTTGACTGTGGGGGTGGGGGTCGACACTTGCACTGGCCGATGCACAAGTGTGTGCATGTGTATGTATATATATATACACTGTATATACTTGAAAACTACTTGAAAACTGTCTTTTCAAAACTCTGAACTTGATGCTATTTTCCGTTAATGGTAATTCGCATTTATTTGTTGGCATCAAGCTAACAGCCTAAGCGTTGGTTATTTATACATGTATAACATTAATTCAGGCATCTGTCGGCTACGCACATAGTCATCCGTGTATGTCGGTGGCATCACTTAGGTTTTATTTCCGACCTTGGCAGTCCTGTTCTGCTGTGCTTGAGCTTCAGAAATGCCCTGAAAAAAACTTGTGTGAACACGACCGCGCTACTTGATCAATAAAAAAGCTTAGCTGCTGAAAAGCTATTTGATTCAGAAAACAGCGAAGCTACCCCCACGCTTACCTAGTAACGTCACCACCGCAACACTGGCAGAGCGCAACTGACCACAAACACACAGACACACACACAGACTCGCCTGAGTTGCTTGTTAGCTTAAGCTATGTGCAGTAAATTGTTCTGCCTATTTATTGGCGTTACTCACACAACTCTTTTGTGATTTTCTTTTTCTTTGCCATGGTGGCAAAGATTTTGTTGTGGCGGGCTGCCACTCTAAAATGTTAACCATCATTGAATGTAATCGTAACTTTTGTTTGTTTACAAGAAAACTCAACACAGCCTTTAAATTTACAAGCCACAAAAACAATAATTCAGTGCATTAATTTATTTTTAAGACGTTGTTGTGCATTGTGGTAAGCAGATTGCGCAAAATGACCACAGAAGGGGCCATTTATAATAATTTTCTCCTGACTTTGTACAGAAAACTGGGCTGTGAAAGGGCGACTTAAGCTGAATATTTTAGTGCTAATACTTAAAGCAGTAATTAATAGTTGCCTGACTGTCTTGCGCCTAAGGACCAAATAAAAACGGGATGCCATTCTGTTTCTAACACTTCAGCCAGTTCCTGCCCTTCAAAACATGGCCTTGTTGAGTTTAGACGGACTGCTAATTAGGGATCTATTTACAACAGCATTTGACTCTAAAAAACAGAGGGGTAGTGGAGAGTGAAATGAAAAGCATATCTAATTCTGAGAACAGCACAGAAATAAAGACATCTCTAAACATTTGCAAGGCAGCAGTGAATAACTTGTAGCCTCATACTGCACTTCCACTATTTAATGAATAGTACACTGTAAAGTTCACTGTAAAGTCCTCAGAGACATTTTTGCATTCTTATTTCTCTGTCAACGTTTTTAATTATATGTTGGCAGGGCTTAAGA
The DNA here is from genome assembly GCA_037974645.1 of Hollardia meadi. Classification (NCBI taxonomy): domain Eukaryota; kingdom Metazoa; phylum Chordata; class Actinopteri; order Tetraodontiformes; family Triacanthodidae; genus Hollardia; species Hollardia meadi. Next base: position 5,438,460 of record JBBPCS010000002.1, read on the forward strand.
TCTCATTAAATTTGAGGGTATCATTTGGATGCTTGAAAGACAGCTTAGTGTCACTCAGTGCTATGGTGATGGATATAATAAATCCTATGCTTTCTAATCCCGTGATGTTAAATTCATTTTCCAAACCTGCAAATAAATCGCCAAAGACAACCTTCTGAAATGCGTAATAGCAGATGTCACGGCGTTCGCAGACAAGTTGGAATACCCTTATTTCACAAGTGTCAGATAAAGACTGAGAGAAGTCAGAAAAGAGAGTAAGGAGCCCTCCTAAGTAAGAATCACTCACATGTACATCACCACTGCTGGCATGTCATGTCTTGAACATTCAGCCGGCATTTGGTTTGCTTGGTGATGTGTATTCATATTGATACTCTTGTTCTGTATATATGGTCAGCTAATAGTGGTGTTCATCCAGTGTCAGGGGGGTTGTGACGCATGTTTTTTTGAATTTAATCAATTCTCAGTATGATTAGACTTGATGTTGATAGTTAACTCTGCGTCTCATCTCTACGGCACGTTAACCACTACTAGCATAACATATCCAAATCGCCAAACCAACTGTTGCCGGTCAGGTTGAATGGGAATAAAAAAAGACTATTTGATGCATCAATTTTGATCCTTTTTTTTTTTTTTAAACTGTCCACTGTGAGTAATGTTAAAGGAGTGCAATGATAAATGCTGGAGTATTTTTTAAAAGGGACACAGCCATATAAATTAATTCACAAATTCTAAAAATTAAAAGTCAACACAGCACCACATGGGATATGAATTGTGATCTTCTGCATGAAAGTGTATAATCCAGCCAGCCAGCACAACGTATTACTCAACTTTGTCCCTCATTATACGCCGCCACGTGACTTTTAAAGGCAAACTTATCCTATAACTGCTCAAATGGTCAGACTATCACTTTCAATGCATGTATATGAAACCAAATATACAAAGTACAAATCATTGGAAAACAGTGTGCACTCAGAGCACGGACAGAGACGTTCGCAGAGCTTTCCGAAGTGTGCAATGCTACGTCCTGCAAAACCACGCCCACGCCAAGTCTTTCTCTCTTCGGCCAGACCTGCACTGTAAACATACTGCACAACTCCACTGCTGGAAAAACAAAAAAAACTTAGCCTGCTAAATGAAATGCCTTTTTGTGCCTTTTTGTCCCTTATTGCTGCTTTATCAGCCTTGCCCCAGTGCTCTTCAGTTGTTGCTATTTTTCTAGAAAAACAGTGAACTGTATCACTGTCTGCCACAATCCTTGAATGGACATTTCAGCATTATCCATTTGTTAAGTGGAATGAAATAAGTGGGGAGAAAACTGTGTCTGAAGAGCACTAAGCAATTAAAAAAATCAAACATGATCCCCCAACATCTGTCCAGTCGCATTTGACCGTTTCCGGGTTTCCTAATCAGTGAACAGAATAAGATTAAGGGATTGTACTCATTGAGCCAAGCTCAACATTCACTTTGAAATGAATGGAGACTCAACAGGTAATTACTCCACCTGGTATTGACACTGGACATTGATTTTTCCCCTCGCTGGACTTGAGTAAGATAACTGAGTTTTCTCTGATTCGGTTAGGAACATTGATCACAGGGGACAACATTTTAGTCTGAGTTTGACATCAATATCCAAAATAAGCATGACAATTATGCATTTTTACTATACGAGTGGAATTTATGATCCTCCAGCAGAGGGGTTGAGTGATTACATGATGACCTTGACATCCTAATCAAAATGTTGTGTAATTACTGCAGTTTTGCATTTACCTCTTTATGACTTTGTTTTACAGTAAGTTACATATAAAGCAGAGTAGAAGTCATAATGTGTGGGGACATAAAACTCCCAATATTTTTGCAATTGTGTACAATTCTTGTGAAGTCTTAGGTTTTAGCTTTAGGTCGAGGTCATGAGTGTGATGGGTGTGAAAGTCCCATTTACATCTACTACATTTCTGAGAACAAGCAGAACAATAATGACAGACAAGACATTATTTTGTCAGTAAAAGTATATAATACACAGATATAATACACCTGAATGGTTCCTTTAATGTGTTTTTTTTTATTGCAGCTTTTAGGTTTGCTTGATCTTTACTTTCCTTTATAAAGACAAGAAACTACCACATTAAATTGATACTCTTGTAGCCAAAAAAAAAAAGGGGGAGCACTTTGTTATACCCAATTCATGCCCATGTGACACTAAATATACTAGAATTGGAATAGATAAAGCGTTAGCACAGTAACAATCGTAAACCACGCCATCCCTCTTCTCAATGAGACTTTGGTGTAGTATCCATTTCAAAACAGATAATGATCCCCTGCTGTTTGTTTGTATTTTCCAGCGGTCCCTATATACCTAAGAGTGTTTTCTCTCAAACCCCAAAATTAGATCAAAACAATATAAAACACACAATCCCAGAGCCAGTGGTCCAGAAATGCAATAACATGTTTTTTCTCATTCCAGCATTAATGAAGTTCATTCGTAACAGTTTAGTCTAATTCACACAAATTGAAAGATGGGCTCTGCATTAGCAGCAGTGAACAAGTACAATGACAACTTCATTACCATAAGTAGAACTGTGCATCATAAAAACCATATTAAAAATTGCTCCCCAAATTGCCATATTAGTTTCTTTATGGGGTAATTTCTACAGTATGCAGTAATAGAATATTTTCTTTACCCTCCAGTGCATATTAAACTCACTTATCTTCCCCTATAAACTCTAGGCATTTGAATTTAATGTTAAAATAGGGAAAGTTGCCGCTTATCTTTCCAAACAAATTTATTTACAATATCAAATTTGGCTCTAGAAGATGTTTTAGAGATGCAAACAGTCATTTAAAAGATTGCCACAGCAGCAGTAGTATTTTATTTCTTATTAGAATGAGTGATGCCTATGAATGGAGTAAAAATAGTTTTAACACAAGAATGACTGATAAAAGGTGAAAAGGGTGCATGCAGCTCTGGCTTAAAGGACAGGTCAGGTTTGGATGGATGAGGCAGGGAGTCAAAGGACGCCAATACTTGAGTGATAAATGAGTCAACTCTGATTAGAAATATTGCTATTTTTCAGCGTTGTCAGTGGAATAAAGGCATCAGCACAATGGACTAGTTACTGCCTTTTTCATAATTGAGACGAGACCTTCTAGCTGTGCCCCACAGCTTATCATTAATCAAGCTGAATGAAGCAGAGCCAATGTGACAGCTTTGGACGGCGTTGGATGGGGAAGGCGCTTTTTCAGGTAGCCAGGCAAACCTGAGAGTCATTTATCCACTACTCAAGCATGTAACCGTTTCTGCTAGTGTAAAATTTTAACTATACTTGCCTTATCGTGTTAATTGATTGTTTAGTTTACTCATGTTTGGATCTCGTGTGGAACATATGGTATGGATCCATGTTACACCATTATTGGACCAGTTTTTTTGAGGAGATCCTCTGTTTGAAAATACCTTTTAAGCCATGAAGTAATAGAAACCCACTAAATCTTCAAGTCGAGAGTGACAGGCTATCCTAACCGGTTTGTCACTAAACAGAATCAATAGGCTGGCGGAGAGGCAAAGCCCATTATTGTTGAGGAAGATGTTCATTAATTATGTCTTTTAATTGGATTTAGGCAGGTGCACAATGAACACCTCAGCCAGGGTGGTCAATGGTGGGAAAGGCCTGAGCGTCACTGCTCTCTTTTTCTATTAGGAACCAGCATGTCCCCTGTCTCCTGGAATTGCTGTGCTCTTTATTGATTAATGACTCTAATTTATTACCAAGAAGAAGGCTGTGAGTTGTACGAAATGTACTATTAATCAACTTTCAGCATCAAGTTATGAGGATCTGCGTTGAAAATGCCACCAGGAACGCAGGAGACCAAGTGGCTGTTTTCCCTCGGCTCCTGTAGCAAGAAGTCTAAGGTGGTGATTTTAACAGGAGTTAAGAGTCTTTCATTGCTCTAATACCTCCTGTCCCAGTATGACAAATGTCTTTGTGAGGAACTGAACATAATTCCTTTTGATGGAGTGACCGCCATGTTCTTGCCACAATTCATAGTCGAGCCAACTAGAATAATGAAACACCCGTCCATCCCCTTGAAGACCATCTATTCATTTCAGAATAGGAGTGGGAAAATGCCTGCAGCTCCAAATACATCACAGATAAATCAACAATATTATATTAAGCTCAAAATGGATGAGAGGTTAAAGAACTGGAGGCAAGGCTACAGTGAATTTCAACTCTCACAAGCCTGTACAAGGCTATTATTTCCCATTGAATGGAGACATTTATGACACTTTAAATCCAGCTTTGTAAAAACTACAATTGATCATAATTTCCGAATGTATTGCCGAAACAGGAGTTACTCCAAATGCCTTTCAACCCTTCAGGTTTTTTTTGGTGCAGCTGTGTTGTGATGTATTAAAATGCTAGGAGAGGGATTTTACAATTAACCTCTTAAGCAGGCTGAAACCATCAGGAGGTACCACTTAAATTGTCCTAATTTAATAGTAAAGGTTGTAAAATCACCACAGCATTCAGGCTTGTTAGTTTTTAGGGAATTCATTTTGTATTATCGTGCACATGTGAAGTTAGAAGTTAGATTTTTTTTTTTCTTTTAGCAAAGCAAGAAATGCATTTTGTTTCAACCTTAATCCAACTTTAACATAAATTTTCACTGCCTGTACGATGTGCTGTTATTGCTGCAGTCATTCTGAGGACCCAAAAATCCATTTTGACTGAAACTCAAAAGTCATGGAGTGTGAAATCAGTTACCAGTCATCACAAGTTTTACATCTACAGCTGCTTTGAGAATTGTTCACCGCCATAAATATTCATTGGACTGTCCCAGACTGTTGAAGTAATGATTTCTTTGAGTAACCATTTCTACAATCTAAGACGCTTATATTATTCATGTCAAAATACTCTATTGATGAGGACTGTTATGTACTCGTTGTGGAGAACAAGTCGGCTGATTTTACACTTTGCAGAGAAGATAATTTTGTGTTTTGATGTTATGTAGTGGTTTGTTTGGCTGCTGGGTGTTGTTATATGGTAGCACTCATTGTGCCTATAGTTATTTTGATCCGTAGGCTGCCATTTGCATTGATTGTGCATGTGTCAGTAAACACATTGTACATGTTACACTGTTATCTATAGACCTGAAACAACTGGTCGATTAGTCAGAGCAGATTGACAGATTGTTAAGCGGCAACTATTTTGAAAATTGATTAATTGTTTTTTGTTTCGATTCAAACCTTACACGTGTGAATTTGCAGCTTTTCTTTATTTTATATAAAGAGAATATTTTTGGTTTTGACAGCTGATTGGACAAAACAAGACATGTGAAAACCTCACATTGGACTATGGTCATTTTGTTTCACCATTTTTGGACATTTTGTAGATTAAAGTCATCGATTTATTGATCAAATAATTGGCAGATTAATTGATAGCGACAGTGACTATAAGTTGCAGCCCTTTTTGTCTAAAATATCACAATTCAAAGGCTGCCAGACTGTAGCTTACTACTGTCATCAATTACGCCTCTAGAGGCAAAAGCTTAAGGTTAAAGGTATTTGTAAACATGCTGCTATCTAGCTAAGATCGGGATGTATATTCCCTGAAGGCAAGCCCTGGTGTCAAAGACAGAAACAAGGTCAGAGGAAGCGTGGTAGCAGTCAGAAATCACATGGGAAATGGAAACTGAGTTCCCAAAAATGGCTCCACGGTACAACATGACAGGAAACAAGCTGATCTCTGGTGATGTATCTTTCAAGTGATTGAATTCAAATTATTAGATTTTTTTTTTTTTTTTTAAGAGACGGTAACCTTTTAGCTCATTTTTAATTTCCTGTGCAGTGCTCAAGTTCAGAGCACTGGCGGGTGTGCCTGACACTGCCTGCAGCATGCATGGCTGAGCTGTGAAAGACAAATGTCCCATGATGATCAGGGACCATCTACTGGTTTGTCAAAACGTGGCAGAATCTCTGGCTGCAGCAATAGCACCTTGTTAGATTGAGGTGCTCAATCAGGGGAGTGCTGGAGTGCCCGGCCAGGTTGAGAGTGGTGATTACCGGGGCACGGCTGTCCAAAGCCGCTGAAATGCTCCACCTCACCACAGGAGGCCCTCTGACATTCAAGCCTGCATTTTCTGAATCAGTCTTGAGTGATTAGGGCAGCGACAGGCAAAAGGACAGATCAAACAATTATTCCTCCTCACCCTCCTCTCTATCCTTTTGACGTGTGGCAGAGCAGGAAGAGTGCAGCTCAGAATAGCTACCATTTTTAAAAAAAAAAAAAAAAATCAATCCTAATAGAAAAGAACACTGAGGTGGTATTCTGATTTATTTTCTTGAAAAAAAAATTAACTTGAAATTTTAAAATGTTTTAATTTTATGTCTATTTATAAAGATATTTTCAATTTCCAAGAGAGAGAGAGAATATACACATCTTTTGAAGTGAAAGGTCAGCTAGAAGAAATCAATTTGTTACCTATAAGCAGCGCTGTGAGGTGTAAATAAAACTGTTATGCAAAAGCAATATGCCGCTAATCCCTTTGTATGAGGGCTAAGTAAGCTCATTCAGAGGCTGAGTATTAATGCACATCATTGTTGCTGCATGTTTTATAACCTGCAGCTTTCAAAAATGACTACAGATCAACAAAAACTCATACCCCTCAGCATTTTGAATAGTATTTACATAATATTTAAATGCACTGTTGCCTCTTTTCTTGTTTGCTGCTGTGCCGCCTGAGCTGCAGGGACATACAGCAGTAAAAAATGAGTCAGCGTGAGCAGGGACGAGGAAGTACAGTATGTGTCAGAGCACAAGAGGGCAGTGTAAAATCCCTCTGACAGTCATCCATCCGACTAACTTGCCTCCCACCTGAAACAACAGCCATAAAACCTGTTGTAGGCTGCTGTTTTCTTCCATGAAGCACAGGCCCGGAGATCTGATTACAGAGGGAGAAGTGGACCGCAGTCTGCTTACGAGAGATGGGGGTGACGGGTCTTGTATGACCGTTCAGCAGGGACTCCACTTTGATCTTGAAGGAGAGGACTTTCCATCTGCATGAATGTGTTTTCAGACATAATAACATAACAAACAGCATTAGCAAATTGATTTTAAAAAAAAAAAAGAAAGAAAAAGATATCCTCATATCGCCTCTGTTAATGCTGACATTCATTTTTGGAGAAGATTAGCAAGGAAAAGATTATGGGTAATGATTTGAAAAATGTAAAAATCAGGGAATGTTCATAGCTTTCTGTGAATGATTTCTGCTCTCTGTGGAGCGCTCACCTGCAATGGGGGAGATGAAACATGAATCCAGTGCACCTTGAAACTGTTGAAAACGACTTAAAACGTCGATATTATCTTTATTCATAGCTTAGAAATGTTGCCGTTGCCAAATGCTAAATGACTAACAGCAAAGCATTTGGGTGAACTAATCCTGGGAGGAAATTATATGCTGTTTCAGCTTAATTACATAGATAAAGAAAGTATGATCTAGAGAGTTTTAGTATCTTTTAAAAGATCGTCAGCTGCAGCGAGAACATAAAAATAAGTGTTCGTGCGCTCTCATATATTTTGAAGCATACAACTGCGTCCTGTATGTGTGTGTGTGTGTGTGATATTGTAGCTCTACTCCAAAGTAAGTGGCCTGGCGCTTCAAAGGCTGAGGGATTAGAGTGTTTCTATCCCTTAATTATTATGATAGAGAAGCGAGCGACAGCACCTGAAAACTGGACAGAGCCGCCAGTATCCTGCTTCGGCCAGAGAGCACCCCACTACCCACAATGCACCACACCCTGACTTCATCAAAGACACAATACCATGTTAACCCCAGGTCTTCCTTGAATAGGCTTAACTTTCTTTCTCTCTCTCTTTTTTTCCTGCTTACAGTGAATTCAATAAATGCATCACACATGTTTTGTCCAAATTAGAATGAAAAGCTTTGCTGTCCTCTTGCTACTTTAAATATATTCCCGGGAAATTCTTGACATGTTTTTTGACCTTTAACCCTTCTGGGTCATTTTCATTTCCCACCAAGTGGCAAATGAGGCATCTTTTCAAGCGTTTTCAGTGTGTTAAGAAGTCATCTGCTGTCAAATTGTGGGTTTTTTTTTAATGTTTTTATTTATCATTGTGTGGCAATGACACATTCATGCATCAATGCTATTTATAAATCCATTTCATAATTTTAGGGACATATCTAAATGGAATAACCCAATATAAACACAAACAGCTTTCCCTTTTTTCATTCCATAAACTGTACTGTATATTCTGAATTTGACATTTTCTCCTCTAGTTATCATGCCAGAATACAGGTGAAAGGTTACATTGCTTTCAGAGGGAATGCTGATTCAAAATTGCCAGCAGTTGTTTTGGAGAAATCCCTGGTTGCTTTGAAGTCTGCACCCCACTGAGTGTCCTAACTTTGACACAGAGAGCCATGGCTGCAGCTATTTATACATCTTGTGGGAGAATAGGTTTCCCCCATGTAACAGACTTTTTTTTCCTCTTTTTTTTTTCCTTCTCTGAGGCTATCCCTTGCCGCAGCATTGTGAGTAGGTTAGCGCACATTATCAAAAGACGTACAAAACCGTATTGTCTTAGCGGACCATACATGCTGTTGTTTTATGTTGTTATTTTCACTGTTGTGGTGCGTCATCGCCGACTTCGATATAGCAAAGTACCAGGGTCACAGTCAGAGAGTCCAAACCAATGCATCTCTTACAATTCTCACAGTCTATTGATTCTCCCTCTGAAATTTATGTTGCTTTTCAGTGGGACCCCCTACTGTGGCCCTCACTGCCTCCCCCACAGGAGGGTCACGGTGACACAAGAGTGCTGTGCCAGATGCCGAGTGATTCCCTCCGATGCACCTCCACTTCCAAAAGCCACATCCATCGCCACTATGGGACAATCAGCATAGACCTCATTGATATACCACACACCAAACCTGAATCACCAGCATTGCCAGCTCTCCTGCTTGCAGTTTTAGTTTTTTTTCAGTTTTTTATTTCTATGATCAACAGCAATTGTAAATCTCCGGAGCAAATACTCAGAGAAAAATAGATGGAAGGAACAACTGGGGACGATGAAGAGAGGGAAAACAGAAAGGGAGGAAGAAGAAGAAAAAACGAGTGGAGAACAAAAAAACCCAGCTGGTCCACCTTTGCCACTGGAAGCCAGTGAAGTCACCCTGTGTTTTTGTGAGGGTGCGTGTGAACAAAACGGTCTTTGAAGTTGGGTTACAGCACTGTACTGAGGCATCACTACGGCCACTACTAAGCCCATGCAAAAATGTGCTGGCCGATTATAGAAAATGCTATAGAATCCAGTCATAAATCAACTAAATTTTCATGCAAATGGCCTCCTCCGTGGGGCATTTATGTAGTGTGTGTATAGCAGCATCAATGGCACATAAAAGGCACATTTTGGCACTTAAGAGAGAAATCATTGAGACATCACAGCCCAAAAGCACACAGAACCTTCAAGGTCAAACACTGCAAAATAATAAAACACTGACACAGAGAGAGACACACACACAAACACACAATTGGGAGGTACAACAAGACTGGAGAGTCGTTAAGGCTTTTATCTTCTGGTTGAGGGAGAAAGATCCACCCGACATCCCAAAGGGTACTGATCAATCACGGCCTGACTGGTTCAAACTGTTTGTGCTGGGTTCCACATCTATCACCTTCCGATGGAGCTCTGTGTCCGACTACAGCACCGAAAAAAAAAAAGAGCGCACTTTCAATTAGGGCATGGCGAAATAGATTCACACCACTTGATTTATAGTGCAAGACTAATTACAAAAGCCTTTTTTTTGCCTAATGCAGGCGGAGCTGAGACTTAGTCTCGTACTTAAGGAGGTTATTGTCTTATGTTAAATGGCAGGCAGTGAAATAGACGAGGGCTGCAAGTTTTCATGTCCTTTTGGAAAGCTCTTGGTAATGACAAGGATAACAACAGACTGAGCCACTCTGATGTTTTGAAAGAAAGAGAAAACACTTGTCACATTTCACAAGTAGTAGTTTTGCCCTAATAATTTATTTGAAGGAGAAGATCATACCTCAAAGACTTAATAATTAAAATTGTTAAATTCTATTCCCTGGCCATTTTTAAAAAGGGGACGACATTTGATATAATGCCAACATTAACAGCCAGGAATACTTTCAGTTTCAGTGACAGCTTTTCTATGCATAAGTGTAGATTATGTCATTTCCTTAAATGTTGCCACTTGCCTATACCTCAGGGGAAGATAGGGGGGCTTAACAATAGGTGCAAGCTACTGGCAGAGGGCTGGGGCACGCGGCACCTCATGAATATCATTAGCTGTGAGCTGAATTTGTATTACTTTGGGATTACATCTAACCCTGTAATGCAACCTGATTGTGATTGCGAACTGGAAATATGTAATAACATAATCATATGTAAAGCAAATGTAAAAATACAAATCATGTTGTGGCATTAAAACCATCCCAGTTGGTTGGTTCCTGGGAAGAAGGCAGGGAGTCTGCAGTTTCTTCTTTTTTTTTCCCCTCACAGGGCCATTTATATAGTGTAATTCAATGTTGTATGTAATGTAAACACACATAATGAAACCAGACTAAGTGCTAAATACACATGTGAGATGTCTTTATTGCCTCAGTACAAACAACTGGAAACAATTTCACTCCTATTCAGGTAAACAGTAGGAAAATAAATCTCTGTGCTCCTTAATTTTACAATGAAATGTACCAGATGGCTTTTACAACTTAATTTATCCACTAAGCACACAATTATCCACGTACAACATTTCCACTCTTGTATTTAACACTCTGTAATCAATGCTATTACGGGACAGTTGATCGTGTATTTTAGTCAACCTATATATCTTAAATGGAAACATCCCCTAATGAAGGCGTTCTTGCGTTTACACTTGAGTAGGTACAAAGAAGTCTGTTCGTAACTTGTGACATCCACTTCAGCTGGAGACACGGGATCCCGCAGTAGCTGAGGTGGCAGAAGCTGGGTGTCAGGTTGGGAATCCAGACACATTTTCCATCACTGAGCCTCATGGGATTTCACAGTCTCACTTAAGACAGTCTACACCTCCCAATAGGTGCCATATCTAAGACAAGAGATGGAATGTGATGGCGTTTGAAAGATCCTCACCGATGACAAGCAGTCAGGATTTCAGGAAATCAGAAGAATGAGACTTGTTGCACCAGACTCTTGACTGTGATTAAACCTTCAGACACTGAATTATATGATTATTAGTCAATCAATATGTACCAACTGTGTTATCTATGCTTTCAAATCAGCTAACATTAAAGTGATTCCTGAACATGTGAGTTATCGCTTACAGATCCCTGTAAACCATTAATTATGACAATTTTATGGTTTGCTTCCCTGTCAAACCACTAAAAAATCCTTTTTAGAGAAATTCCGCATCAAGCGCAGCATGAAGGAGCAATTATATAGCATAATGAGCATAAAATAATAGACGTCCAAAATTGGTATGTACTCATTACATTTTATAAAATTCCTTGTAAACAAGGCGAAATTACTCAAACTGTAAAAACACAACATCAGCACAAGCTTTCGCCACCAAACACATAGGTATGAAATGTTTGGTCCTTTCAAAAAAACATAATAATAATAATAATCTTGCTATAATGTGACTGAAACCCTCCAAAATACAGTTTCAACATCCAGATTAATTTCTCTAGCTTCACCCGATTGTTGCACTCGCAACTTGAGTTTGAAACAACATCGCTGAGAAGTGACGTCGAGAAAAGGTTTGGATTAAAAACCTGTTCCCGACACTGACACGAGGTTCCACTCTGATTGAATGTGAGAGCTGCTGATCAACCCCCGGTTAAGGCCAACCGATCAGGACGCAAGTGTCACTTCAGAGCTTAGCTGGAGGTGTAAATGCCACACTCCTCCTTAAGCAAGATGAAAGAATGTTCCGCTTGATACGAACCCTCCTAAACACTCTGACGGACGTGATCGACCAACCCCCTCAAAGACATTAGTGACAACAGATGATCTGCTCAGGTAAGCAGCATCTTGCTTTTCAAAGTGCTTTACATTGCAACTCATCATACGAGGTTGATTTCAAAGTCACTGCTAGTCTGCAGCCCGACAGATTTCCTGCCCATGTGGATATGTGGCGAAGTCACGGATGTCTTGGAGGCACAGGTGATAATAGGGCCTTAATCGCCCTACTGGTTCTGCTTGTCCCTCTCAATGTCACATATCCGGATAAATGTGGTAAATATCAGCCCATAGTTGGAATAATGCCACTTTATCTGGTTTTGTCAGACCAAGGTCTTGGTCACATGAAGTGGGTGAAAGATGAAAGGTGTATATAACATTTGCAATTTTTAAAGCCAGTGTGCTGTATAATCACCAGGTTAATACTATTTGGATGGTGCAAGTTGGAAACTCTTGGATTAAAAATAAAGCTGAAATGCGAAATGCATATTTTTGCATGCAAGATGCAAAAGCTTTCTAAACTAAAGGAAGCTGCTTTGAGGCTAATTAGCATTTTCGACACAGACAGGTGATCAGAGCAGACAAGTGTGGAGATCCAGCCTTTGGTCAATGGGGGTTAAGTTCAGCAGTAATGCCATGTCATTGTACAAGAATGAAGATGCAATACATTACCTATTTTTTTTTTCATTTTCTGTGCCACATTTTTATGAAATAAATATCAATAAGGGCAACTCTGGGCAACACAATGGTGTGATGAGGAAGGATTTTGGCAGGAACAAAGTGCCCCTGTCCTTCCTCTTACCCTCAACCGGCTGTACCTCATTCAGCCATGCCTTACCAGCATCCCTGCTGTTCAATACAGTCTCATTTGTCATGTATCAAATGCAAATTTCAACGTATTGCCCTCACATATGCTGTGGAAGAAAGAGTCTGCCACAGTGATGCTCTGGCTGCTGTCCAATCCTCAGCTGAATAAATACAGGGGCCATTTGCAGGTTGGCAGACACTGAGATGTTTGTCTTTCAAGGCTATCCACCTCCCTCCCTTTACTCCAGTTGACCCCTTACCTCTCAAACGCAAAGGGGAAGAGACAGCAAGAGCTTACAACTGCTACAAGTCACTGTGATCTCCACTCTCAGAGCTGCTCGGGTTGGCTGAGAAACTTGAACGACAGCGTCTACAGCATTTATTGTGTTTCAACGATCAAAATTTAAGATTGTGAGAGGGCCGATGATGAAAATGAGAAAAAATGTCAAACTTTAGAGGGCATTCTATCAAAGGGACCAAATCAAATAGGATGAAAGAGATTATTTTTGACTGATTAATCACTGTAATAACAAATCCGATCAGCAAACTGAGACACAGATTAAAATACAATGTAAATATTGATACTTAGGTTAATGAACTAATTACACATAATGAATCGTGATATTTGATTTGACCAAATGCTATAGCTCCCGCCCTGCCCTTTCAAAATTACATTTACAGTATATTACTATTAATCAGTTTTCACAATTCGGTGGGAATGTTTTTTTTCTTCAGGGAAAAAACTTCTTCTTCTACAGAAAGTGGTGGTTTAGAGTGGTGGGCTTACAAAGGGCAGGACTTTGAAACTGGGTTACGTTCACGCAACAAATGCACAACAAATGCAAATTTAGGGAAAGATTGCAGTTTTCGGTTGAATGTGCCTGCATACAAAGCAATAAGGATGCAATTGCAAGTTCAATTGAGTTGCATTAAAAACATAAATTGTCCTTTATAACAATTAGAAAAAGTTAATAGTAGGAAATACCAAAATAGTATCCATAAACAACCTTCTAAGTATCAATTAACCTTCCACACTAACATGGCATAGCATTTAGCTCCAAACAGCACTGTGTCCTGAGACACACCAAACAGACATCAAAGAAATAACGGCGACGGAGGTCGACTCTTGTGTCGCCTCACATCGCCTGTGTTGGGGCCAAAAAGTTGCACTGGAACACACGGCAAAAACTTCATATGTTATGAAAAAACAGCGTTAACATTACCATTTTGACACCGCTGTCACTCACCACTTAAGACGGGTTTTGTAATATCCAGTACCAGATGGCCACGTTGTTGTGAAAATGTCTGCGTATTGGAAGAATTGATGAAAAATGGGAGGAGCCCTCTGTGTGTGCCCTCTTGACTTCAGTCTTTTCTTTGCTTTCGTTATTTTAGTTTCTCATCTCGTATACTGAATCGCAGCTGAAGAGCCAAACACAGTGATTTCTCTCACCGACTTGCTCCGCCACCGATTCAACATGCTCAATTTGCTGAAAAGCCGCAGACAAGGGCCAACTAGTGCCAAGGGTGTGAGACGCAACACAAAAACTAGGGTCACAGATGCTCACCGACAAGCCGACACTGTCCAACCTTCAGCCTGGTGTGTCAGGGCCCTAAATACAACCTCACAAAGCTGCTAGCATAGCTGCTAACTCTGAGGCTTGTTTGAAATTTAACCAAGTCTACAATCTTTCCCTAATCTTAACCAAGTGCTGTGAGTGCCTAAACTTTACCATAAAAATGTAATCATGCTATCAGCAGATATTGTTTCGCATGCATAATATTGCAGGTCATCATATTAAATACGTCGTCATGTATGTTTTCCAGACATGTTCAGTATTAACATTTTGCAACTTTCACATTCATTAAAAAGTCCCTTTCCTCATTATGTTGATAAAAAGCGGTAGTAGTAAATGAGACGGGGTTGGGTAGCCTTCACCACAGACTGCACACATATTTTCATACAGTTATGAGAGTAGTGTATAAACTGAATGTTTCAGCGATGTGCCCCTCTCTGTAAACACATTTCATACAGCTCACATGAAAACTCTGACAAACATGGTAAATGTAGCTCAGTCCAACCTCCCGGAAAAATGGTCAAAAGAAAAAACAAACAAACCCGAAAACAAATGCTGCTCGAAAGACACTCTTATTGTGTATTCATGACCTGGCTCTTGTTTGGAGATGGTCTTTCATTGACACAATAGCAAGCAGGGTCGGACTGTTTCTGTCAGTTTAAACAAATAACAATGATGCAACAGGATTGCTTCCAGTGAATGTGAAATGCACTGTTGAATCACCAGTGGAGACACACAATGGATTGCCACGCATCACAACAGCCAGGACAGGCTCAATATTAACATTTCCTTTTGACATGTGGCAAAAGGTTTTCTTTAACCCATGGAGGTTGAATGGGAATCAGCGGATAATAAGAAATTAAAAAGGTAAAGAGGACACAGGGGAAAGAGCGAGAGAGAAAGCTAAATCCTAGCCCCAGGGCTTAATGTTAGAACACAATGGCCGCCAAGGCAGTAAAGGAGTCGACATTTCTTATTCGCCCCCTCCCCTACTGCCACCTGCATTACAATTAACCTCATGGCAACCTTGAGGTCTCTGATTAGTGATGGCCTATTGTCTCGACCCCATTAATGCTTGGCCCCCACTCTGCCCTCAGCGCACTCACATCAACAAATCAAACCCAGTTTCCGGCAGGGTCTTTTACTGCAGAGAGCTGGCCTCTAATATGGGATAGCCAACTAAGGCATGGCTGCAGAGGGGGGGGGATGCAAATAGCTGCTCTAGGTACCTGTGAGGCTGGGAAACACTGAAACCTAAAGAGTAGCCTAATGTGAGTGCACATACTGCTTTTATTACCAGATGGCATATGCTGACATATTTCAAAAAACGCTGCAGGAAATCAACAAATCGAGGATGGAAACTGGAAGAATTCAACAGGAAATGTGCACTTTGTCTAATTAATGACGACAACTACATTGACAAATGTGTTTTAAAAAAAAAAAAAACCCATGCACACTAAGAATTGCACCAGTGATACTCAGGAGAAGGGAAAGACACGGAAGTGGGAGCGTCCCAAGAATTAAAAGCACGCCAGATGTTGGGGACCCCTCAAGGAATAAACCGACACATTAAACATAATATCACCTCGTGCACTGGAGTGCAATCACTTGTTGTCTCTTGGGAGCTGTTATATTATGTGTTGCTGCCACAGTTTAAATCTCAAGAATTAAACTAATGCAGCGCAGAAAGAGTACATGGGGAGCTCCGTGAAGAAAGCAAACACTGTGTTTCTATATGTATCAAGTTAAAAAATCTACTCGGAGTAGTTATATCAGATATCTTCAGGGAGATAAACATCAAATCTTTTTATGTACGCTTGCAGCCATCCACGCAGTAGTACGTGACTCTGCCTTCAAAAGGCTTTCCTCCCATTGCACCCCCTGTTCTTTCTTAAATCACACGTCTCAGCTGTGACAAGGCCAAACAGCATTAATAACAAAACAGATGCATAATTTACATACAAGGGAAATGATTCATTTTCTCATCTTAAAAACTCTGCTAACATTTTGACACCTATTATTTGAAGATAATCATAATTAGTAAAAGTAGCTTCAAAACATCATAAATGACATTATCAAAACAAACAATTGTGAGACGTAATCCATATTTATTACTCTAATAATGAGATCAACTAAAAACCTGCCTCGTAGTTTTAGCCACTGAACGTTCCAAGTTTTTATTGCCAGTGTCGGATTGGAATGATGAGGCTGTTAGTTAAATATGAAGAACAAATTACAATAATGCCATCTTTACAATCATTTGTAATTACTGCAATTATTATACTGTAATTATTGTAAATACTAAATGTTTAGTATTCATGTCTATGGAAGTATGATGATGAACTGTGTTGTGAAGTCAAAATAGTTGTTCAGGTTCCCTTGTTTTGTAATTGTTCGATACAGCTTTTTAAAGCTTTTATTGGACATAATGTCTCAAATATAGAGTGTATTATCGGAGTGTTTCTGACCCTCCGATAAACGGTAATAGTCTTACAGTTATTTCTTTTTACATAACTGTTTATGGGCCAGTGGGCGCCATGTGACCTGCAATTCCAACTGTGGCCAATGTGCCAAAATCATCCCACAAACCATTGCTGTACCTTAGGGGTTGGCAAGGAACATACCAAATTAATGCCATATTAACCTCACTGCATACTCCACCATGATTTCACCAAAAGCAACCATACTTCAAAAGTAAAAAATCAAAGACTAGCTGCAATTGCAAACAACTACTACTACATGTCGTCTGTGCTGTCAGTTGTTAGCTGTCTCATTGAAATCCATATTTGCTTGAATATAACGCACTGCTATTAGCCTTTTGTCGTTCTGCTCTTTACTGTAAATGTGTGCAGAGTTATATCAGAGAGGTGAACCGGAACAAGCGAGAACAGCCTCTTTGCAAGTGCAAGGGATAATACGAGGTCTGTCCATATGGTTTTGAGAAACACTGGCAATAAAACCACCAGTTTATTATGATAACATTATTATTATTGTAACAATTATAGAAAATGTTGCTAAAACCTGTAAAACAGAAAGTAAATATATGCACAACACGACACTGACGGTGACCTGATGAGATACATTTTTGAATGAAATGTTGAGAAACTTTCAATATAATTGCTTACTTTGAATTTTGTAGTTGGAAATAAGCATCAGATCTCTTGGATCTTCTCCTGGATTTGCTTGTTTAATGATGGCCACTAATGGCCATTCAAGCTCCACAGGTAGACTCTGGGGGAGGAAAGGGGTCAGTTTATTCCAACTTACAAGGAAAATGTTGGTGTTCCTGAGATTTTTGCTCATGTCTATCATTATTAGCTCAAAGCCACTTAGACTGCTGTTGAATCCATGTCGTGTGTCATTAGATAAGCGGTTTACCTTCTACTGTTCATATCTTGCCAATAAGTAATCCTTGAGGATTATTAGACATCCACGACTTTCTGATGGGATGATTGATCAAAACAGAAATCTTTTTAATATATCTTATAGTCAAGTTAAAAACAACTTCCAAGTTAGAGTTCCAGATGCTGTTTGTTGTTGGAACATAAACCGAAGAGTAACTTAACTAACTTACATGGACTCAAATAAGCTCCTTTCCTTGCGTCATTGCAACTTCATCAAAGTCAGTGTGAGGCAGACAGAAGTAGACAGACCCATTAAGCATTTAATTCAGCCTGGCCCAGGTGTGTCTCTTTTTCCAGCTAAGCAACACAACAGTTACACCATTTATGGACTGTCCAGTGTGCAGGTGGCAGAGAAGCTTCTGGGGCACACCTGCCGACTGACTCAACCATTAGACTACGCACCACACTGTCTATAACCCTGATTCCCAGAGGATATGCCTCACCGTGCAGGTGCAGAGGCGGAGCAACTGTGATGAATTATTCCAGATTTAGAAATTGCTTCCTCAAGAACCCTTTTCATCGTCTGTGAATGAAGCAACTGGATGCATTTGTGTGTGTGTGTGTGTAACTTGTTTTAATGCTACAATAAATGTTTTTTTTCCCGAATGTTTTCAACTAGAAATCATTCATTAAAGTCAAAGGAGATGACTGTGATTTTTTAGATTTTTTTTTTAATTGGCCCTGAAGCATTATTTCATGATTGGACAGTCCAAAAAAATGTGTGCAAAATGCAAACACCAACAAAGAACAACTCCTGACTCTGCTGTCGACTTTCTATAGCTCCATAACATCATCTCCCACATTCAGACGCTGCAAAGCTGCCACATTGCTTATATGGCTTCACCCAGCCACCATAATTACCTAATAACCTAACCATACTCCGGCCACATTGCTTTAATGCCATTCCGAGTCCAACCCAGAATGGCAGTCCAACACTGGCATGAAAATTCATGGAAACAGAATATAAATGTCCACTCTTATCCATAAAACTGAATACCGGTTTTAATTACAATTTGAAAGAATCATTTTTATTACAAAGCGTAGTATAATTTTTCATCCATGTGAGATACAGACTGCAAAGTGGCCGGATTATAGAGAAAAGTGTGATAAATTATGGTATTTTTTTGTGCCTGCCAAGATTAAAAATTAAATTTAAAAAAACAGATAATATTTTTTGCAATGTAACAACACTAATTTGTCACAGCAGAAAATGAATACCATAAACTTCGCATACAGCTGGAATTTATATTTTAATATAAATAGAGGGTATTCCATTAATATTCTTAAAGGAATACTTAGGGTCTGGTGTTATCTTCCACAAGATTTATCAGTGTTAGTTATTGGTCAGACCCCCCAGGGTTGTAATTCTTTATCCATGTCATCTCCGTAAACTGCATTATTTACTCAAGGAGATGTAATTCTTTTCCCTTCACAGGATCATCAGGCCGACCCAAAGCAGCCGCACATAAGTGAGTTTGCAAATGTAATGGCTTTATGCAGATGAAAGGACTCCCTTGTTCTTAGACAAGAAGTGATTAAAAGTTTGGTCGCACCCACAAGTCTTATTAGTATTACTATATGTTAATTCCTTGTACGATTGGGTAAACCTTTGCTTCATCATGTATCCATATGGTGAACTACGAAGATAATACACCAACCTGATGTTGACTAATCTGAACTAGACGACTGAACTTTAAAAAAAAAAACACACATGAACCCAAAACATGAGTCGACACAAAAGAAAAAGGGCTTAAATGCGACACAAAAACCATTTGCAGTTGATTTAGTTCACATGTAAATGATTCATTTTGCACTTTGAGAAGCTATTACACACGCCTGTATTGTCGAGGCTCGATTTCATGCTCATCGTCTCAGCAATTCAGAGTGGTGTATTTTTCCGAGCCCGTAAACAGAATGATCATTAACCAGCTATGCAAGGAAAGCATTTTGTCTTGGTAAAATATGATGCCAGGTGAGGCTACGTGTCCTGACAGGTCGCCATTTTGGAGCCACTAATTTGGTCTCCTTGTGGCAGTGGCAACTCCCAGCACAGCAGCAGGACAATTATATCCAGGTGCAAGGATTTGATTCAACAAATTCTAGGTGGATCTTTCCAGCTTGCTCCAGGCCCCCACCCCCTCTTTGCCGCGTTGTCTCTCTTCTGGGCCAGCTCGGAACAGATGCCCTTGAAAAAAAAATCTTCAGGCCTCACATGTGACTGAGGACCTTGACAAAAAGCTGAAGCACTTCCAGAAACTTGAAAGTCATGAACCATGTTGTATATTATAATAATTGGAATGGCAGCAACTGGAAACATTCCCCTGAATATTCCAGAAGATAATGGGACATGCTAATGAGCATGGAATCAAGCCAATCAAAAAATGAGAGAGACGAAAGAGAGAGGGGTGGAGATGAGAAGTACCCCCCGCCCTCCTCCCCAAAAAAAGGGTTGTGTGGGGTGTATGTGTGCTCCGTCTTCCTGGAGTGTAGAATAGCACTGTGCAGTCTGCCTGTCAAAACTGTTGATGCACATTTGGGGGAAGTATGATTTGGGAACTCGCACCTGGCACGCTGAGGGATTTCATGCTACGCTGCTATGCCAAACCACTCGAGCAATGCCATGCTAAACTCAGAGCTTAACTCTCCGGTCACCACACACAAAACATGACAGAGGGCCCATAAATACACACATTTTATTCTGCTGGTGCGACTGTAAAACTGTCTCAGACCACTTTGAAAAAAATGTTTGGTATCTAAATCAGAAAGTCACGTTTTTACTCTTATTTTTTTTAAACTTAAAGTAATGCTTAATAATTTATTGATGTACATTAAGTCTTAGAGCGCAATTCCCTCGAAATGATAATTACTTCTTCACGAGGAGCTTATGGCGTAGTGTCTTATTAAAAATGCTGGACTGCATCTTCCCTGTTCAGTGAACTCTGTCATCACTGACAGACTACATCTCAATCCTGCGGACAGCTGATTGGATTTACTCAAAACTTGGGCTGAAGAAAGTGTCACGCTGAGAGTAAAATTGACTTAGGGCCTGTATTCGGAGAGAAAGATGAAGGGCATCCAGTCTTATCACTCTCCATCCCATGTCTCCCTGCAGCCCCAATACTTTCCATGTGTTACTCCGGTTTGTGCCGGAGCGTTTTTCTACATGTGATGTGAACAGCAAGCCAGGACCCAAAGTCCAGGGAGGTACAAGGGGTTCTATCAGAAGTGCTGCCAACATTTTATAGCTTTGGAATCCATGCTCAGATTGATCAGTGGATGAAAGATGACTTCAAGACATTGACACCACAAAGCTATAAGGAAATAGTATAAATAGAGATGTAGCTTAATGTTCGTGTGACATAAGATAAGGCATGATTATGGAATCTCAGAACATCTTTTGCTCAAAACCTGACTATAAAGTTGATATAAATTCATTTGAAAAGCCCCACTTCCAATCTGACTATTACAGAATCTTGTACTGTTTTACAATAAAACCACCTTAATAGTAAACTGCAATGATTTTCTAAATGGATTATGATGACTAAGATTAAGATTTACACATCACAAAGATTAACATTTTATTGCATGTTACGTTTGAATTTTATTTGATAATACTTAACAACGTTTCTATAAGTGTAATGTCTAAAAATGCAGACAGTGGTAACCTGGGGGATGTGTATAATTTCATTCCCACTGCATCCTCACCGGGAGGCTGGTTCTCAGACTTCAGCAAAACACAAGCCTTTATTTGATTTAGGGAACTCCCCCTCTCATGTGCCTCCTCTGCTCATGAAGTGTCCCAGTATGGAATGTCTGCATTATTACGCTGCTGACAGAGATTGATGCTCCCCCAAACCATCTGCACGTGCAACAGTCCGCAACTTGCGTGAACTTAATTGCAGAAGAAGAAGACGAAAAACTTAAGCGTCGGACAATGGACTTTCAACTTTGGATGTTTCTGTTTGAAATGTTTGTTTGGAAAGGGGGGGGGGTTTGCAATGGATGTGGACTGATTTATTGAAATGCTGCACGTGGCCATGAGGTTGGGTTGTGCTTTAGCAAAAGCAGCTTAAGGCCACTGAGTGATATAACTTTGAAAGAGTCAACAACACATCATCAGTCAGACGGATCAAATCTAGGCCTCCCAAAATAGTCTATATAATCCTAAATATTCCTTTGTACCATTCATATATCTTATTCTATAATCTGTGTGACAAAACATTTGACTCAATTTGTCATTTACGTTCGAGTCAGAGGTGAAGTTGATTTCTTTTTCTTTTTTTTAAGTCGTGAATGCGGATTTAAAACCTCGTAGTAACACATTTGTTTATTTTTCAAACAATGCTTTTGGCATCCCTATATGTTAATACAACACTTGTAATTCACATAAGCAGGTGTGACATGTCGTCTACTGCTATAGGCTCAAAGGCAGCGGCATACTTGTACAAAGAATCGACCTATAACCCAGTGGGATAAACTGTTCAAGCCTTACAGTACGTCACCATGTTGTTTAACAAGGCTAGGGATCGAAACACTAATCCCCCCACACACACTCCCTTTGGTTATAATTAACTTACAGTGTTTGATGCTAACACTATTTTAAAGATATGTTTCTATGGTGTCTAATCCTGATTGAGTCTCTTGATGTGTATAGCACTGAGACAGGGGAAAAAAGAAGTGGAGGGCTTTGTACTTTTTGTGTTCGCTCTCTCTTTGCTTCGTATCCTGTATGATCAGTTCAACACCTAATATCACAGGGGGTTATGACTTGAATACATTAATGGAAATGGAGAGAAAGGTCTCTGATTTTCAGTGGTTCGGGTTCAGCACATAAAGCAAGTAAAAGTTTTTGATTCATTAAGTTCAGTCCTGAAGAGAGACTCGTACCAGCAAATGATTTCTTTACTTAACTTGAAACCCAAATTATTATTACAAAGGCTAAATTAAGTTAACTTTAAAAAAAAAAAAAAAAAAGAAAAGAAAAAGCAAAAAACCCAAAACATTTAAATCTGATGTTTTACTCTGATTTAAAAACTCATTTTGTCACATAAAAAATTCTCAGTCTGAAAAATCAAAACATAAACACTCAGTTACAGGTTTTCAAGCATAAACTCTTTTTTTTTTTTTGGAAAAAAAAGAAAATCCAAACAACTGATGGACAGACTCGCCATTAGGTATAGCAACATGCCACCATTTATCTATTTGATGACGGGGGCTGCGGCTTTTTGTGAAGCCATGACAGATGGGTACTTACGTTGCATAAGTTTGGAAACAACCTTCAGCGAGAAGTTCAGCTGAATGCTTTTTTTTTTTTTTAAAGGACTTATCAACACTTGTCCATTAGACACAAACCACTGCTGCGTGTGGCTTTGTACCAAATAGCTCGGTTTGGTTGCAGTGCAGGGGGCTGTCTGTTTAAAAAAAACACACAAAAAAACAGAAACAAGTGGTTGCAAACCACTTGGACACTTAAACACCAGTCCTGCTATTTGCCTTGCTATGGGTAAACAGACACATAGTGGATTAAAAACATAATTACATTCAAATATGATAGGCTAGTTATTAATAATAGCATTAAGATACACTCATAATCTTGCTAGACAAGATCCATCTTGAATATTTGCAGTGCATGCAAAGTTTAAACATTAATTTCTAAGCTGCAAAAGCTGCTGACAAGTTCCCAGTATGCCATGAACCACCATTGCAGCAATGCGAACATTGATGTTTTGATGTGGGTTTGCATTTAACTGTAACGCTGCTTTCCCCTGTGCTCCAGAAACACAAACTTTGATCTCGATTTCAGCCTTCGTTCCAATCATTTTGTTCCAGGTTTGGTTGTTATTTGTCGGTTAAAGCCGTGCTGTTTTCCAGAAGTTGACCTTTTATGCGTGCTTTTATTTGCCCTTTCAATGGAGTACAGTGGCTCTTTTTTTCCAGACCTCAGTAAAGCAGAACTCTGTTCAAGCTCTGCAAGTGGCCATGTTATTAGAAAAAAAAAGTGAAGTGCTGAGTTTGAGGTATGATGTGCGAAAGAAAATCTGACTTGCAGTGACACATTTAGTAAGAAAAAGTCTTTTATTATTGCAACATTATTCAAACACATTCCACTCTGACAACGAAGTGTTTATGCAGGCACCAAATCAAGTTACATCCTATGCAGTGACCCCACCTCAAGCAAGACACAACCCCCTGAAATGGCAAGCATTGAAATCAGCCCTTGTTAATTTCACTTAATTAATGTCCTTTAACACTGACTGTGTGCTGTGAAAGCAACAACGACACAAACATGTTTTCAGTGTTGTATTGTAGTTTGGGCTATTTTTCATAGTGTAAATGTCAAAATCCGGGCATGTTACCGGACCACAAAGAGTGGCAGTGTGAGGCTTTTGGCCACAGTTGTGGTATAATTTCCGTTGCAGGTGGAAAAACCAATTAGTGATTAATTAAAAAGAGTGGAAAAATAATAAACGGCAAACACCTGGAGCAAGCAAATTTGGGCAAATCATTATCAATCAAACTGTGTGTGAGTGAGCTACGAGCAATCGGAATTAATGGGATACACATGCCTTATGTGTCGGGAATGCATGACATTTTATTTAGAAATTGATATTAGCAAACAAATTGAATGATTACAGTTGCAAGTGTCACGCAGTTAGAATAGATGGATTTCTTGTCTGCCAAAGTGGTATGCATGCTTTTTGTTTTTATCAGATCCCTTACACCTTGAGTCATTCAAATGTAACCAAGCATAGCGTCACAATGTCGATTTTACTCAACCTCACACACGTTTATGTGGACTCATTGTTTATTATTACCCTGCATGTTGACACGA
The DNA here is from genome assembly GCA_037974645.1 of Hollardia meadi. Lineage (NCBI taxonomy): Eukaryota > Metazoa > Chordata > Actinopteri > Tetraodontiformes > Triacanthodidae > Hollardia > Hollardia meadi. The sequence goes on from JBBPCS010000002.1 coordinate 5,463,055, forward strand.
AACGGAGCCGTCACCTCCCAGCGTCTCACCCCTCTGCGCATTAAACTTTGCTCCAAAAGGCCTGAAAATAAATTTAAAACCACTGGTATGTGTTTAATATTGTCAGAGAGGTGCTTTCACACAGGAGCAGGGAGGTCACCACAGCTTCTGGAAGTGATGTGACCTTGTTAAATAATTTATTCTCACCTAAACCACATTGTATCACTCAGTTAACTGTGATATCGTGGAGGATCGGAGGTTCAAGACATAAAATTGAATGTGGGATGCTCACGGGAGCAGCTGCTGCACACAGGCCAGACTGTGAGTTGTACATTTTGTTGAGGACGATTTGGTACATCTCACTTTTTTTTTTATCATTTAGCATCTTTTATCAAGCAAAAAGCTGCTGCTTATTTTGCATTTGCTTGTCTGATCATGCTTTTCAATAACGTCTTGCATGTCACGTATTTTCTGTAATGACCCATAGTCCTTCAGTTTTCTACTGGAGTTCATCACTTGGTGCACAGTTGTGCAAACACACAGACACATTCAGCTTCCAGATCTTCCTTGGCTCCCATCGCCAGTCTAGTTGCATTTCCACCTGTGTCCTGCTGATGCAGCTGCTGAAAAATATTCCAATGCCAAGCGCACTGTTATGATACCTTACATACCACATTTTTGTTCGCCAAATTTTACTTTTAATCACTCGCTTTCTTTGATGCCAATGTAATTATAAATGAATGCGGTGCAGAGAAGTGGAACATATTGGTTGTGATTGAAGCGCTACATCAGTCAGTGTGATTCTATTGTTGCTGGTACCTGCTGTACACTGGCCACAAGATGTCACGATGGCTTGTGCCCCCTTGCTAAGGTCAGTGAAAACGTGTGGTGAGAAGTTCTGTTTTTCTCTATTGACATGCTTCCTTTGAGTTGTAATATTTTAGTGCTTGGTTCAGGGTTTTGGCTTGATGACTCAACCACAGTTTTATTCCATTCTGAACAGAGTTGATGTCAGAGTCGCTTCAATAGTAGGGAATGGAGAATAACTACAGATGCACACACTAGCATGACAAACGGCATCCACAGCCACAGTGCACACTGGACTCCTAATGATGGATGTACTTCCATTATCTGAATCAAACTGAACAACACTGAGCCAAAGACAATTACATTGCAGCAAATGTTTGCAGGAAAAATAGGTGTTGATATCAAAATAGCATTCAAAATAGCTGTAATTTGCATGCACAAGCCAACCAACTAATGATTTACTCCAGTTTGTTTCATTGCACATATGTTTGTTTTATGATTGTGAGAAAAGAAAAAAAATTGAATCCTTTTCTAGTTAAAATATCTGCACTCCTACCAACAGGCACATCCTGTATTTATTGCCCCTTGTCTCTGAAAAATATTTTTATTTTGGGCTGTAACCCAACAGAACAACAGGAAAACAATAAATTTCAGGCAACCCAAAGATAAAATGGTTGTGCAGAGGCTAGCGATGTTAGATTTGCCAACATGGTGTTTGTGTTTTAACACTGCTTGGTGTTAGAATATATTATATTTATTTATATTATATTACAGAATATATTTTGTACTATTACTGACAGCAGTCTTTCTGATCTTTTAAGATTTTGTCGAGATGCAGTCTGACCTGGAAACCCTAACCTAAACCCAAACCACCCTGAGAGTTACCTCCGAGAGTTTAAGAAAAAAAAAACGTTATGGGTTGATTGTGGATTTATTTTAGAAAACCTTCTTCCTGTCAAAGTCCTATTCAGACACAAATTTGTGAAATCCCTGTTGTACAGAATTGGTGATGACCAAGGATGTGGGCTTCTAAGATGATGTCCAAAATGCAAGCGGTTTGAAATAATTGGCTACCAATTCAAAACACCATATGCCATATATATACACATAACAACAGTAAATAGGTTAATTTGATGTCATGTCATTTAAACCTTGGGAGTACATATAGTTTCTGCAGTGTTTCCCTCTGGGCCACCTTATAATGCACTTTGAGAAAAACGTTGCGATGTGGCATGGATCAGGAGAAATCTGTCTGATTATCTTTGGCTGGTCATCCTCCTTTGCGAAAGAACAAGTGATTATCAGACTCATCAGATAAGCAGATGTCGGCAAGCTGCTCTGTAAGCGAGAAGACCTCTCCTTTGAAACAGTACATTAACGCACCATATGCATCACTTTTTCGAATACATAAAATCAAAACGTGGGGCTGATTTCATTCTGGCTGATGAATTTATTACAAAATGTTTTATGATGATTGCATGCATAAACAAAAGGAGCGGCCATTACTCTTCTTTGTTCTTTGACACGTCTTATAATAGCCTGAACATACAGCTATAGTGAAGTTATTAATTATTTTTTGTGTTTGTAAACACATGAGTAAAATCTGTATTCCAAATTGGGAGAAACACAGAGAATGCCTCATCAATAAGTCAATGAATAAACGTTTCATTTCAAATGAAAAATAAAATCGGATTGGCCCTTTAACTGATGCGTTGCATGACGGTTGCACAAAACCAAACCAAGTCGTTTTGGTGCCCAAACCCCTAAACCCAACCATTTCCAGGGTGTAGCATGTAGTGGGCGTGTCTTGTCTTGTCAATCCGACCCTTGAGCGAAATTGAAACCGGAAGCTCGACGGTTGCCCGGCCAAGTGCCCTCGAGCAAGACATTTTGCGCCACAAACTGCACAATGACTAACCAAACACTGCTTTGGAGCAGCTCAGGTGCGAATCACGACGTCACTGCGGGTCGACTCCACTTTCCTTGAATTAATACAGCTCAGACAGGGACTATTTGCCCCCCCCTCCCCCTTTCTGCAGAGGTGTGCAGCAGTCTCGCCCTGTCGCTATAGGAGCTAATTGGAGTGGCCTCATTTAGCAGCGCGTCAAAGGGGACGCGACAACACCGTGTCAGCGCCTCCACAAATCTCCTGCACGGTCTAAACTTAATAGCATGTCAGAGTACCACAACTGATGCAACGGGGGTCACCGTGAGCCTAATGCGTCACTATAACGAACCCACGACACCGAGACTGTGCTGGCAAAGCGGAGATTAATGTCCCAATCAGTGATGTGGTTAAATAAAAATAGCTGTGAACTATATGAGCCAGTCTGGATTATCATAAGGCGGCCAAACATCATTCAGACTTTTAAAAAAAAAAAGAAAAGAAAAAAAGATGTGTGTTGTATTTTGGTTTTTTATGCTATTCAATAGTTTGACATTTTATTTGTAAAGACGGATGAACCCTGTTTAGCAGATAAAAACGGAGAGTTGCACCAGAGCAGCTCCGGTCATACTGGGCTACACGTGAGGGGCTCTCGTGACCAGCTCAAACTGGAGCTACTGTTTACAAATAGTAAAGATGTAGGCTATAGACAGGGTTCAAATAATGGAACTGCGTCAATCATTTTTTTTTTAAAGACAAGTTTGTTGTTGGAGTCAATTTAAAATAGGCGGCAAGGTTAAAGTTATATTTCATGGTAGGATATTTAGACATATTTAAATGTAATTACTAATTACATGAATATATGTTTTCCTTATGCTGCCCTTCCTGTTGGTCTCGAGCTCCTTGCAAAACATAAAAAAATATAAATAAAAAAGTCACAAGGACTTAATAACTAACTGGCGCTTTCAAGTCACTTAGGCTACTATAGCATGAAGATTATAAATCATTTTCTGTAAAAAATCAATGTGTGGATTATATGCTAACTTCACTGTGGGATGGATTGCTCCATTAGCCATGTCTTGCACTGCAATCGTTTTATGGCTGCTAATACGACCGGGTTTCTTGGAGGTGTTTTGAAATGTCTGCACGCCAATAAACGAAAGTGGCCTTGACTTGAATTTGACCTTTCTAGGACTCCGCAGATGGAGAATGCAGGAGACCAATATACTTTTTCAAGATATTTCACGGCTTGCAACGTAGGGGCTTATATAGTCTCTTAAGCTTTTTAAACTCTGGAGCTGATAAAAATAGATTGGCCTATCACGTGTCCTCTCTCTCTCTCTCTCTTGCATGCAGGATCATTTAGTCGGAAAACTAATAGTTAAGCCCAACTGCAAATGTTTAACTTAACCGATTTAGTTCTCACTGAGTGACGGTAGCTGGGCATGCAGATCAGAGTGCTGGCACATGCGTGGGCACCTCATCCATCAAAGAGCACGGATTGTATTTTTCTTCTAATCTTGCACTATGTTCGGCGTGTCACTGGCTGCAAGGTCTGAAAAAGTCCAACTGGAAGTTACATTTACCTGCACATATAATGCTTAAAAACGTGGCAGCCATATTCAGGTTTTCTCTGAAGAGAAAAAGTTCACAAGAAAAATGCCAAGAAGGTCCAAAACATCATTAAGAGGAACCAGAACTTTCGACAGGCAGCCATTTTAGGATTAAAAACAAATCTATTATGTGTATTTTAAACTTTTGACAAAGTACTGAACGTTTATATTATTTGAAAACGGACAATTCAGGGTTTTAAATGTGTAAAAAACACAATGAAGGTAAAGGCTGAGCCACCATTCTGTGTGATATTCGATGCGCAACTAAGCTGCAGAGTGTCTACCTTGGTAACACAAACGTCAGGCTCGGTTTACTGGCCACAAGTGCTGGTAATAAATATTCATGATGCTGGCGCCTGCGCTTTCCCGATATCAGTGTGTGTCATTTCCAGACTTGAGCGTAAATACATTTTAAGTGGATGTTTTTCCTGCGCTCCTATTTGATCTGGAGTCGCCATCAGACGCACTGCAGCCTGTCGTCAACTCCTCTTTTGACGAGCATCTTATTTTCGACACCAGTGTGTGTAGGTTCAGTGGAAAGTAACACGACAGAAGCATGGAGTGGAAATTAAACAGCATAGTCAAGGTTCATGCTTTTGCATTGGCTCGTTGAAGGAGCCGCGTCTGGCTGTTTGTGAGGGGGGGGGATAAAAATGTTGCAGTGTGTCTCTTCAGTAAAAACATGTGCAGGGAAATAAAAAGGAGGATAAACTGAAGTCTGTAAATAACCCCCAATCCAATAAAAAAAATATAAAATGCAGGCAATTCCAGGAAACTATTTTGCCATCGTTACAATTATGGACCTGTTTAGAGTTTTACATTTTAAGGGTTTTCTCAAGTTCATGTGATGAATAAACAGTTTTTTGGTGAATTTATCTTTACCTTTGTCAAACTGGCATCAGCTTTTTATTTAAATATGGCGCACGTGTGGAATGTCCCGCCAAGCGAGAAACCACGAAGTAGCTTTTAACACGTCCACTTTAAACTATCTATATTTCCAGTTACATGTGAACATTTTTCTATAAAAGCTGCAGAATGACTTCCTCAATCGAGTTCACACGGCGTGGAGTGCGTCTTTTTCTATAGCAGTGAAGCGTCAGCACTGGAACCTAGATAGATAGTGTTAAATAGAGTCGAAAAAGTCATTTTATTACCATCCTTCATTTATCTCCAAATCTAATAGTCCGTGAAAAGAAAATATGAATACATTTCAATACATTTCAACAAATCATCTAAAGATGGTGGGTGTTTTTTTTTTCTTCTTTCTTTCTGGCTGATAGAAACGGGAGAGGCGCGCGCACTGGCACGCGCACGCATACACACACACTTCCTGTGCTGCTGTGTGTGGATTCTTTTTGAGATTAAAATTGCTATTTGGTTCTTTTCGGGTGTGCAGCAGTTCTGACAAAGCTGCAGACTGACAGATCGTGGCTCCGCGCACACTGGCAGTGTTAACCATGATCACTGGCGGCTGCTGATGTGATCTCTGCCTAATGGGGCGGTCAAGCAAGCTGCAGCCAGGAACAATGAGGGGCCACATTGACTCCTCAGCTCTCCCCTAAATCTATGAAAACCGACAAACGCAGGAAAGAAAATAAATTAGATTTGAAAATTAGATTCCCGAACAATTAAGTAACGCAAACTATTCCGGTTTACACTGAGGAACAACCGCCGTGATTAATCGATTTAATTTGCACATTACTGCAGGGCAAAGTGTCGGATGTTAATTTTGGATAAACAGAAGATGCAGAAGGGGGAGTGGATCTACTTATTATTGACTGTCAGGGAAGTTGTGACAGTGCGTTTAAAACATAACCTTTAGCTTTGAATGAGCCTCTCTCTCTCTCTCTCTCTCACACACACACACACACACACACACACAGTGAAATTATTTGTCCATCGCAACGTTACTAAATACATCATGCCATAAAAGCAAATTGTCTGCAGTAAAATATTCTACTTTTATGCCCCCTGTGTAAAACCCATGTAATACCCATGTTGAGATCAACCTCCAAACACCAAATGAAACCAATAACCTCCAACGCATGGCATTATTGTATTTTTTAATCCTTTAATATAGTACGAAATGTATCCAAACATTTTTTTTGTTGTAAACTAAATTTTACATACGAGCGCATTTCTCCATAAATACCGATCATTTCTAACATGTTACCGGTCCTTTACATGCGGATAAATATGGAAAATTGAGCTACTTACATGTAATAATACTTCCTTTTTAGACAAAGCAATTGACAGAGATTTTATATTTATCACGCACATAAACAGATTGACACGGAATTTCAGGCTTTCACTACACGATTTATCGACATGACATTAAATAACAACAATGATACTGTGCTACTGAAACTGGACCTTGGACGAAAATGTTGCACTGAATAGGCTACAAAAGCACATTAATACTAAGAGTCGGTTAGGTCGACGTGTAGACTGGAGTAATACTGAATAATTCACATTTGGTTCACAACTATAACATTCTTTTCAGTGAAATCTATCCATCGCAATATTCTTAAAACCATCTCATTTTCCATATATCTAGGGACCACATTTTCACAAATTCCCTTAGACTGTGATAGAACTATTTACAAAATAAAATATTACATTTTTTCCCCATCCCACAACTTGGTGAAATCCTTATATGTACAAAAATTCAGGCCCGGAGATAGCATGCTTTCATTTTGAGATCTCTTTCGAGAAAGTCTCTCAGTAAAAATAAAGGCTCAAAGAAATATCGAGGGGGGGAAAAGTTAAACTCGGTGGCTGTCCTCGCTCCTTTTTGTCCATGCATTCTCTTTCATTGACGTTAAGACAGCCTTTAATTGATCGTCTGGGCCTCCCGTGATTTCTCAGTCCATGTTTCACTGGCTGACTTTATAAAGTCTTTGATTCCAAGCAGTTCTTTCTTTTTTTTATTTTTTATTCTGCAGTCTTTTTTTCGCCCTTTTTTCAAAAACATTTACACGTACCATTCATTGAAATTTGACGACAGCGTGCTGTGGCTGGTTGTGTGGTGTACTGCTGTGGCTGCTGGTGATATGGAGCTGCTGCTCTGGTTCTCTGTGGACGGTGATACTATGGTGGGAGGCGTGGAGGACTCGTACCCTGAACTGGCCGCTGGAGATGGCTGCGGTCCCGGATTGGTGGATTCATGGACCTTCCACAATGATAAGAAAAGAAGAAAAAAATGTTTTTAAACGGCATCCTGCATACGCTGTTTGTCCCCGGGTTTGTTTTTGTACAAATACACGACATGAGGAATCAATCAAAACAAATTAAAACTCCTAATTTGACTGTTTTGAACGTCTGCAAAATTCTTACACAGGGCATACCGAAAACATTACAATTCTCATTAAGATCTTAATCTCATTTGCCGGTTGAAAGAAAAGAAAGAAAGAAAGTGTCAAAGCAAATTAACTTATGTTTCTCTATTTTTTTTTTTAAACAAAAGCTGTTAACTCTTAGTATTACACAATATATTTTTATTCTTACTTCCAATCTTGACAAGCTACAAAAAAATGCTTTAAGCAAATTTCAGTTCGAGCATTTTATAATTCTGTTAAGACAAGTGAACACTGGAAAGATCAAAGCTGTCTGGCCTTACCTTCATGTGTTTTCGGAGGGAACTGGGGTGTGTGTAGGACTTGTCGCACATTTTGCAGAGATAGGGTTTGTCCGACGTGTGGACGTGCATGTGTTTCTTGCGGTCACTGCTGTTTGCAAACCGCCTGTCGCAGCCATCAAACTCACACTTAAAAGGCTTCTCACCTGAAGAAAAAAACAAAACAATAAGCACAATGTTTAACACTGGATTTCAAAATCTCGTATTATAAATTATTTTATTTCAACAGTATAAAAAAAGGCAGCCATCTTTTACACTTAATTTTAACACAGACACACTATCTAGGCCTACTTATAGAATTAAAATTAATTGGATTTAACACACTTAGGCTCATGAATTAATTAATTTAATTTAATTTAAATACGTATCACAAATAACACATTTACCATAAAATTACAGGACTTTAAAAAGCACGTGAAATATTTTCTGTTGACAACTGCACTGAATCACATGCAAGTTAAGAGACACCAGCTGCCTAATAAATAATAAGCCGGATCGCATGCGTATTTTGGATGGGATATTGCCAGCGTGGATTTGACAGTAAAAAAAAAAAAAAGCGGTCAATCTGTGCGGATCTTACCGGTGTGAGTCCTTTTGTGAATTTTTAGATTTTCCGATCGAGCAAATACTTTGCCACAGCCGGGGAACGGACACGGAAAGGGCTTTTCTCCGGTGTGTACTCTGATATGATTCACAAGTTTGTATTTGGCTTTGAATGGCTTTCCTTCTCTGGAGCAGTCCTCCCAGAAGCAGATGTGGTTGGTCTGCTCCGGTCCCCCCACATGCTCCACCGTCAGATGGGTCACGAGCTCGTGCATCGTGCTAAAAGTTTTGTTGCACGACTTTTTGGGATTTGTCAGCTGCTCCGGCTCGATCCACTTGCAGATGAGCTCTTGTTTGATCGGCTGCCTCATGTATCGAAAGAAGGCCCCTGCTCCGTGGTGTGCGGCCATATTCATGTTCATGGGGCCGTAGCCGTGCAGCTGGGTCGAAGCATAGTGGTCGGACCGCGGGCTTGTAACGTGGCCATACTGGTCGGCCCGTCCATACATGTCCCCCGAAAAGCCCAGGCGCATCTGACTGTTAACCACATTGGAAGACGCATGGCTCGCCGCTTGCTCGTGGAGCCCCGGGAAGAGCAGGTGCCCCGCTGCATCCGAGTGTCCATGTGGCCCTGCGAAACTTCCGGAGGCGAACAAACTGTGCTGCGCACCGGTGGCGTCCCCGAATCCCCGATTTCTGAAGAGAAAGTCCCTGGTGGAGTTGAAAGCTGCCGTGGAGTAAGAGCCAACGTGGGTCGGGTGGTGATGGTGTCCTAGGGCTGCTGCTGCTGCGTAGCCAGGCGCCTGAGAGGAAAACGCCGTTTGTCCGGAGCCAATATCGTGGGAGCTGTGGTTTATTTTGAAGGCGCCCATCCCATCCGCGAACGGATTTATCCCCAACGCCACTTCTCTCTCTGTGACTTCGCCTGTTGAGTGATGCCGTGAGGAGCCGAAAGTAGTGACTCCTATAGTGGGATACTGCGGTCCTGCGTCCAAGAGCATCTTCAGTCTAGACTCGGCGAGACGACTGAGAGCAGAAATCACAAAACCACGCACAGATATTCTTCCTCCCCCTCTCCCTATCTCTTGGACCTGACTCAACTGAGCAAACTCTCAAATCCAGCGATTTTCTGTTTACTTTCTAAGACGCGAGGAATTCCCCGATACCGCTCATCCGATGCACACGCACAATCATGTATACAAGCAATATTGTCTTTTGCGGTTTATCTTCCTGTGGCGCAACTTTCACCTCCTCAGTCAGGCGGTGAGCTCTAGACTGATAGTCGCAATCATTCCTGCAGATAAATGAATTGAAAAGACAACACAGTCCAGCCCTGATGAATGGGAGAGGAGGGGGGTAGTCATGTGGCCCCGGAGCTGCGCGCCCATTGGCGGAGCCCCTTTCCCCCCAATAACATCCACTCACCAAATAACAATCCACGGTGCAGGGCCCACACTTCCATTGGCCTCTTTGCATCATCAATCCCAGATATTGTGAGATTGCTGACTGTGAATTTGGTTAAAAGGCTGAATAACAGCAACATAAAAGTTGAGGAACACAAGACAAGAACTGGCCTCGTAGAAAGTCAAAGCACGTTTTGCAGCCACATACTGAACTAAGTCTTTATAAAGCAAATGTGTCTTTGTGAACCCAGGACATTACCAAGTAAACCACTTAATGGTCTGTCTATCTATCTATCTATCTATCTATCTATCTATCTATCTATCTATCTATCTATCTATCTATCTATCTATCTA
>JBBPCS010000002.1:5481787-5500917 GCA_037974645.1 Hollardia meadi
AAAGGGGGGGGGGGGCGACTCAAACTGAGCTTTACTTGTCTTTAAGTCTTACTTTCTCTGCTGAGCTGCAGTTTGACGCAGACGTGGGCAGAGTCTGATGAAGGGCTACAATATTCTGATCCAGACTTCAAAGAGCATTTCGTACAAAGAGCCATTTTTTCACGACGGTGAATCCTCATGGTGAATTAAGATTTCTATAGCAATAGCCAAGTCAAACTCAAATGATATGGGGCCAAGTCCGTGGACTCAAAAGCCCGCTCTAAAGAATGTAATATTTGCTTCCCATGGGGTAGGAAACGGTAATCTATGTCCTTTATATTGCAGACGAGGGCAGTATAAAAGGAGAAAAATATATTCTTTTGCTCCAGGCCTACTTTACGACAATCAAAGGAGAAGCCGCTAAAACGCAGTTGTCCCACATAATAGACTTGCGTTGCAAGAGGGCCGAACTGCTCAATGGATACATTTAACCATAATCATATTTTAAGCTCTATACATGAAATGTGTAAAACCGTGAGAGCATCACTGCCCATAACGATAACTGCACATGTTCGTGACGTTAATTGACGTGTCAATTAATTATTTCAGGTTTTTATCTTTTTTTGTCAGACAGTTTTTTCCCCCCCCCAATAGTATAAAATAAAATGAAAAGTGTCGAATTAGTTTGAAGAGGAGTGAAAACAGCATAAAAGCTCTCCTGTGCTGGGAAAACTTTTTTGGCAGAGGGGAAAATTTTTTTTTTTTTACTCCGGCCTTAACTGAGGCACAAGTGGGTGGAAATAACAGAGCTAACTCTCTGATACGTTTATAGAGTTTGGTTAAGTGCATGACAGTTTGCTCTTTGGAAGAGGCCCCAGCTGAATGAAAAGAATAAACACTAAACCAACCAAATAGAAGAAGATGATGATGCCTCTTTTGGCACCAGCCCTCGTGCTTAAAGAATAAGAAACAAAACAAAGGAAGAAGAAAAAAAAAAACAAGATAGTTGGATCTCAATTGAAAGTGGAAGCCTTTGAAGTGAAAGTTGATATCAGAGGGATTCTTCTAGGTCGTCTGAACGACGTTGATGACACGGAAAGCCTTTTGTCGCCGATTTGTTGGGCTCCTCTCTATTGGGCTCCTCTCTATTGGGCCGTCTAAAGCTTTTAGTTCCAGTCGTCAAAACGGACAAGAACTAACTGGGTCGCGTAAAAACATTTTCCATTCACGCTGAAAGTGAAGGATAGGCAACATTTAAAAGGCTTGTTTCATAAGAGAAAGGAGCGAGTAGAGGGAGAGAGTCAAAGCATCAGTAGATATCTGGCAAATTGTATTTTCAAGCCAAAGTATTTCTGAATTTGATCTTCACTGCAGGCAGAGATCAAAGAGGAATGGCCCTGAATTCATTTAGTAAAATAAAACCATGCACTGGTGCTACAGGGCTGCGCGCGTGTGCTTTGCACTATAGTTCAGTGACCTTTGCGCGAATAATTTATGACTTTCACCAAATATAAACATCAAACCTTCAGTCAGAAATGAAGTTGATAAGTGGGTTTGGCTGTTCAAAACAAATGAAAAAAATCTAACCCCATAGAGTTCAAGTGAACAGGCCTGTTTGTACCACAGCAGAAATAAAAAAAATATGATGATTGTTTGCTTTGATTGTGAAAGTTAAATTCCCGGCGCGCAGACACTGGATACCGCCACAGACAGCTCGAACTCTAGTTTTAACAACTGATCCTGTTGGGTTCACTCATCGGGGCTTCCCACCTTCAGCTGAGTGACAACCACTGATCTGATATCATCTCTGGGGTCAAGAATCAAGAACAGGTGTGTGTGTGTGGGGGGGGCTCCACTTGAGCAACACGAATGCCATTCCTCTCCAAGTAACAAAACAGAAAACTGATGGCGGCATTGCAGTTTCACAGGGAATATATACATGTTCACATTAATTATAGAAGAGATGTTGCTTTAAAAAAAAAAAAAAGAAGAAGAAAGTGGGAGGTTTTGAAACTTCCAAAGCGCAACAAAAAGGAAAATGAATCCGTTTCATTTCTTCCAAGGCCCTCTCACCACCACCACTGCTGCATCCTAAGGCTCATTTGAGTGTGAAATATCATTTCTTTGTAAAATAAAGGAGGCGTTAATCCTACTTCCGGAAACTGTCCGGCATTATTGAACAAAACCCTTTTAATAGGGGGATTAGCAGTCTAGGAGTAAAAGCCTCACCCCCCCCCCCCTCCCTACACCCCCTTCTCATCACTCCCCCCTTTTCCTCCACGCCCACCCCACGCTCCAACACCACCATCAGCACCTCTAACACCAACCAGGTCATAATTATCAGGACTGAAGTGGCCGAAATTGCCATGGAAAATAAAGAGAAAGACAGAGAGACAGGTGCAATAGAGCTACCAGAACCAGACCGGAAAAGCAGGACAGAGTTGTTATAATAGAGCTGGGCATACTGGGAACACTGGTAAAAAAAAAAAAAAAAAAGGTTAAAGAAAAGAAAGGATGCATTAAATTTGCCATTAGTCGAATAAAGAAATAGCTTTTAAACATAATTAAAAAAAACACCTAAAATATTCAAAGTCACCACCGTGGCTTGTGATAGGATATGCTACCAAGCTTTATTTATTTTAAGGTAAATCAGAGATAAAGTAGGTTTAAGGCTACACCCCTAACTTTGGTATATGGTAAGCAAACCTCGCGTAAGTCACTATCTGAAGAGACTGGACAACAAAACAACAACAAAAAATCTGTGGCAAAAATACCTTATAGACCCTTCCACCCTCCACCCCACCTTAGATTTTAGGACTACCGTCATCGGCAGATTTCAGGAAACAAAGTTATTCTACTTCCATAGATGAGCGGGCTCCCTCCAATGCGAAGCAGCCCCCTATAGCCTATAGACCCGAACACGGATTTCTAACAACCTCCACATTATATGGCAGAATGTGCCACATACTTCACACCTGCACTCTGAATAGCGGCTCCCTTTCAGTGTATGATACGCCTGTTGGCCTTGGTCTCAATGCAGCTGCATGAATGAATCAGAGACCCGCTTATTTGGTCTCTTTTGATCTCAGATCTCCTTCTCTCATTTGATCTCGCAGCCTGAGATGAAGAGTTAGCAACAGCCATGATGACTTCCTTCATTAACGCAAGGCGTTTCATATGTGCAGAAGAACTTGTTGCTGCAAACATATGGATCGAGATATTGTTGGGACTCCATTCAGATACCGTGTTTGCATGTGCACGTGAAGAGGAGGAATCATATGGGGAGTTAAAAACGTGCAATTCTTTTTTGCGCGAGCATAATATAAACAGTAATTTGACTGCGCAGTAGTTTTCCTCCTGCGTATTTGTGACCCATACAAGCACTCTTTTTAACAACAAACTGAACGGAAATTATTTAAGATTTCAAAACCCAATAAAAATGCAAATATTAATTTAAAAAAAGAGTCGTGTAGGCTAGTCAAACTTCATATTAAGAAAAGTGGGGCACGCATCGTGCAGAATAAATGATTCCCGTTTTGAGGAGTTGCCCCTTTGGCGTAATAAGTCGTACAGCCATTTATCATAACTTGAACTTATCATCTTTCGCTGACCTCTGCGTGGCCTCACACTATTCAGTGAAACTAATATCTGAGCAAAGCAGCAGTCATGGCTAACAGGTGTGTTCAAATACAAGAAAAATATTAAAGACAGAAATGAAAGAAAGTTTAAGGCCTTATGCTTTAAGTTCCAGCACTGAACAAAATGTATGTGACTTAAAAAGTTGAGATAGCCAGTGTTGCTGACAAAGAAAAAGAAGGTTTTTTTTCTTCTTCTCTGCATTGGAAGTGGTTCACAAACAAGGAAATGGACCGTTTTAGGACAAAAACCCTCCTACTGATTTAGCCAAAGCCATAATGGCAGAAGTGCGTTTATACACTCGATAAAAGTGACAGTATATCATCATATATCAAAATAACACAGAGTATTAGGGGATGCAAATGCTGCCAGCATTATGAATCATTGGTTTATCTGCACTATTTCACACGTCAGATGGGAAATATGTTCCAAACAGACAAGCAAATGCACAGTTTGAGAAGAAACATAATGCATGTGATCAGTCTAGCAGTATCGAAGACTTTGGGTCATTTCGCCATCTCCCGCAGGAAAGACATTACGCCTCTCATATTTACATACTCTTTAATATTTGTCAAACATTCATAAATTACAAACTAATGAAATGTTCGACGGTCCTTGGAGATGAAACTAATGAAGACATAGACTTTTGCTTTTGACATATCTTTGTTAGGTCTAATGCCATTCTCTCTATCACGCTCTATTAACTATTATTATACTTATGTCAGGCCACCGCTGACACGTTACGACATCAGGATCACCTGCTGTAGGTGGGCACGCCGTGGGATATAAATGGCCTCCATCTATAATCCAGTAGCCTGTATAAAAAGTGTTAAATGTTTGGGAGATTTCTTTTTAATGAAGAAAATGTTCTGCCAGCATTCCAGCAGCATTACACTGCACAAAAAAAACATTTACGAAAACCTTTTTAAAAAAATATTTCTTAAAAAAAAAAGAGTAGTTCTTAATTAAATTGATTTGTTTTACACGCATTTTTAGAATTTATGGAGCAAATTTGACAATTTGAAAATATCTTACTGGGATATTTTCCTCTTCCTTTGAGAAAAAAAAACATTCAATTTTAACACACTAATGCGTGATTTGTTGAAATGGATATTTTTGCAGTGCACGCAGCTTGCGTGACCACTGGAACTTCAAGAGGCACTTGCAGGACTGAACCTGTGAAACGAAGAGAGAGAGGAAGAGGAGGTGGAAAGGGGTTGATATTAATTATAGAGAAATGTCGCCAGTGTAGAGTTAATTTCCGCTCGGGCCAGCCATTTATTTATTCATTCGTTCATGTCATTATTATTTTTCTTTCTTCCTTTGACCCAACATTCGCTATGCTGCACATCCCCACACACACTAACACCTAACGCTGATCAAAAGGATACACGAACTTGAAATACTTTGAAATTCAATGAATGGGTGGTATTGTCACAGCAACAATATAGATCCTTGGAGACGTGTTTATTTGACAGAGCAAATCCCTACCGTGTCAAGGTTGTCATATTCCTCTCAATGTCCAATGCAAATGCCGCGCCATAATCAGATGCAGCAGCATGACGCGTTTATTACTTTGTCAATCATTTTGATACGACAGTATTGAAACAAAGCGAGCCCACGTCCGGTAATAGAATTAAAGAAAACCATTTGAGCAGCTGGCAATTTCAGTTTGACGCGTAAACCATATGCAGGCTAAAGTCCCTCTCTGTCCCTGAGGGGTCAGCGGGTCTTTATCTGTCAGTGGAAATCTTATTGCCACTGTTCATTTCAGCAGCAGCAATAATAATAATGATAATAATAATACGAATACATTTTACGCAATAATTCGGAGTAAAAACTTTTATTTTGTCACATAATAATTAAAGGTACTTTATTCTGTCAGCAGAATCACAAAGCAGCACTTTGAAGCAAGAAAATTATATATATATATATATATATATTCCTATTTCAGTGCAGAATACGCTATGCGAGGCTTAATCCTCCTTGCCCATGAGTTAATTCATCAAAAGAAAAAAAAAAGTTTCAATAAAAATTTTTTTTCATGGTTTCAACAATAAGCCGACCACTGTGACATTCTTTGAGCTTAGGCTATTTTCATAATACTGATTCGTGTAGCCTAGGAAACTACTCAGACCAGTGCAGAAGCAAGCCCAAAGAATTTTTTTATTTGTTTGCCCATTCATTCCCCATTAAAGCTTGGATAAAATTGACTTCTAGAAGAGCAGCATTTTTATTTTTATTTTTATTTTATAAAAAAATCTAAAAAAATGAGCATAACCATTGCAGGAGGAACTGAGGTAAGTGTCCCCCCCCCTCCACATTATTATACAGTCTATAGCATAAAAAAACACACACAAAAACGCACATAGGCTATGTGTGACATGTGAGAGTGTGTTGAGGGCTGTCAGGAAATCAACCTCCGAGTCCTTACCCAACGTTAAGGCTGTCTAATTTCTAGGCATAATTAACTTTATGCTCAAAATCAATTGTTTCCTGTACACAGCCAGGGTCCAGGACTGCAAGCAGTGAGAGGCCTATTTGAGCATGTGAGAAAGCAGGAAGCAGCCCTACCTGCCACTCATTAAGCCCACAAAAACTCAATACAAAGAGGGGGGAAGAAGGATTAGACCTGCTCGTTATACCTGCCGCGCAATTAACACTACTTATTCTGCTAATCCCTCTGTTCTAGAAATAATTGAACTTGCAATAATAATACAAAAAACACGCACGACCCACTGCCTAAATTGTAGAAAATGCATATTTTTTTCGGGCATAATTATAAAAAAAAATAATTTGTTTATTATATGTCCTATCAGGCATTCAGGTTGTAATTTCTGTCTCTTCCACTTTGGTGAGGAGGAGGTGTGGAGGGGTTGCTTTGAAGGACCCCGAAGAATCTTCGGCTGATTTGTGGAGAATGCTCTTCCTCTTATTTTCATGTGAATCAGGCCGAGAATCAGCATCTTCCTCCTCCACCGTGAAGCGGGTAATCACCTCCCCTTTTCGAAACGGAGGTAGCTGCAACTCTTTGTCCCCGTTGTGCTGTAGGTGAATCGGAGCGCACTTGAACTGAAAGAGGACTTGACCTTTGCCTTTATGTCCCCCCCCCCAATGTTTGTCTAAATCACAATTGTCTTTTGTGAGGGGACATGCGCTGCCGTGACACGTCCCATTGAGCGGATGGCTGTTCGCAGTCAGACGGAATGGAGAGGACGTCAATGGTTCATAGGTGTTTGTAAACTTTTTGGGTGATCTTTGGTGATGGAGAGGAAAAAATAGCAGTGCAATGGTGAGGAAAGACCTTGCAGACATCGTTCAAATCTCTCTTCACTGGTGAATAATTTCTCGCTTCGGTGTGCTGTAAATACATTTAAGACATTTAAGTATATGACGCTTCTCGACGCGCACGCTCCATATCGCGGGAGGGATACACTTGTCACCATTCATGTCACCGCGTAGGTTTACCTACATCTCTGCTGGGTGGACGCACGGGTCAGTGGAGCTCTCGGAGGTGGGATTCCTCCAGGTTACTGTCACTGTTCTCTCATGACTTGACTGTAAACAAACACTAGCCTCCATACAATCACGTTGTGGCAATTTAATACAAAGGTGGCTTCAGTGTAAGGCAATTTAACAACAGTGCAAATAAAATAAACGTCAAATTCAGAGAGAAATTAAATAAGGCAAGTTATAAACTAAAAAAAAAATCAAAATATGTAACTTTCCACCTAACATCCATCTTCAAAGTAGGCCTACACCATTTTATTAGAATTCACTGTAAAGGCTCAACCAGTGATTTTTTTTTAAACCAAGTAGTAAACACGTAGGCTATAAGTGGCTGTTGATTAATTCTGGACGGTGTATAAAAAAGGTGTACAACAAGATTATTAAAAACAACAAAAAACAACGTATTTTCATCTAACAGTGTAAGCTAACAGCACCAGAAAACATCAAAACCTTTCATTTAATTAGTCACTGAAAGACTTGCCAATCATCCCAATACCAAAACTATACTTTAACACTATAAAGCGATGAGACTGAGCAAGAAAAAATGGTAATAAATACTCCAAATACTTTATAGCCTATATTTACCCAAAAAAAAAAGAGAGATACATGCGCGCAGATGTAGAATCAAGGGAGTTATTTTGACGCACCCACTAACAGCATAGTGGGTCTGACCCTTCTTCATACCGGCTTGTGACACGTTATAACACTCTAGTTGTCACTTTTCACAGTATCTTTATTTCTGTGTTGCAGTTATTCGCTCAGTAAACTGCGGGAAAGTTGCTTGGGAGCGATAGAAATACTAACGGAGCCAGTAAAAGGACTGCTGTTTATGACAGGGGGATGGGGGGGGGGGGGCATGATTGCAGTGGAGCCTATATAGGGGAGCAGGAATGTGTTCATTTATCAGGAGTGGCAGCGCGTGAGATGACACGCAAAACAGAGACTGTAGAAGCCCCCCTTTTTCTTCATCATAAAGCTTCATCAAATGACTCGATATGATGGTAATCACACTGCTGAGTGTCAGAGGTGTTGCCATTATTTACTGTCAGCTTTCAGTTTTGGGGCGATTTTTTCTTATGTGTGCTGGACTGATGTGGGATGACATATAAATGTAAATTTAAAAAAACAAGTGCTTCATATATATGGCAACACTCTTCTTCTTAAACTTCTAGCAGCCTTATGACCCTGAATTACGCAGAAAATCAGTCCCTGATTCACAGAACACATTTGCAAACAGGCCCAAGTAAGACTATAAAAACATGTACTGGCACTTGCCATTGAGCCTGTCTGATCTTCTTTTGCTCGAATAAGTGTACAGAGTGACATCTTAACTCTCTGCCTTTGATGCAGTGCTTTTAAAGTTGAACTAGGAATATTTTGGCACCAATAAACTGTTACTAATGCACACACGACTTGAGCTCTACAACAGCAGCCCTCCAACACATTTCAGGGGTAAAAGTGTTGCCCCAAAGAGGAGCTCTTGCACCCTTTACAGCATCCACTCCTGTTTGTTCTTACAGCTTGGCTCAGAGGTGAAGATCAGAAGGTGAAAACAGGGATTGCCCTGAGTGTGTCAAATGCTAAAGCTCCCACTAGGCTTCCCAGAATATCATAATTAATGTTTGGGCTGGATTTGAAATTTAGACTCTTGGCGGCCGTAAGGGCACAGAGGGAATGTGTGGAATTTTCATATGCCTATCATTTAGCCCGCAGAAAGACCTGCAAATTGAGTCCCGGCTCACACTTTCTCAGTCATATCTTCACTCTCGCACAGTAATTACAAGCTACATAGTCGCTTCTCAAGAGGACGGAGATGTGGAAACAGTATAGTTGTCAGAATCTCTGCAGAGGAATCAAGCTCTATAGGGCTTGTGCATGTTTCTTTGCTCATACAGTAGCTGCATGAAGAACTTCACCTACTTATTAAGCTGAAGAACTTATTGAAATTATTATTTTTCATGGGAGATGACAGTGGAGGGAGGAGTATTCTTTATGTGTTGACGGATAATCAATTTCTGTCTTTCTCCTTTTTCAAACTGGGACTGTGGGGGCAACAACAACAGAAAAAAAGAAAAAGTCCTCCTCTATCATCTCTTTTTGTCTCCATAACTTTGTCCCTTTCGGTCTGCAGATCAAAGGCCTCTGAAATTGGTGTCCCAAAGATGTACATTGTTGAGATGACGGGGCAACAATGCAGACAGAAAGCGTGGTCTATCAGACATGTCAGCTCGCAAAAAGGGGAGAGAGGAGAGGCTGAGAAAGGCCTGGGTGTCGATTTAATACCCCAACTTGAGGAATTTGAAGCTTTTAGCTGTGGCCAAGTCGGTTTCTCTTCAGTATGCCTCCAGTCACCATCTGTGATACAAATCTTGAGGGGGGGGGGTAGTTTGCTAAACATGAGCGACAACAGGGCATAAGTGAGTCCAAATTTATTTTATGGAAGGAAAGACTCAGCATTGATTTTAGGCGTCATCACTTCACAGAAACCGCCTGTAAATCTCCAAATTGTGTGCGTCAAGACATTTGGTGACTTAGCCTGTACTAAATTCATAAACTTTGCCATGGAGTAAGATGTCTGAAATAAATAAAATGAGAGTGCGTTAAATCTGATCGTCTCTGTATGTGTGTATATGTGTGTGAGTGAGAGACAGAAAGAGACAGACAGAGAGAGAGAGAGACAGACAGACGGACGCGTCCGCGCATTTGAGCGTCTCTTGGCGTTGCAACCTGCTGCTCCAACAAAGACTTTAATAGTTGAAAAGCATCCGATGTGACGGGATCTCAGACATCCGCAGAATAAATATTTGTATTCATTTGAGAAATGAGGATTTGAACATCGAGACAAAACCCCGACAAAAGAACACAGAAAAAAACAAGCCTGAATGCAAGTATTGTCCCTGGCTTTGAAATTCTGATTCACCATATCATAACCCCTGCGAGGAAAAAAACATCAATATCCCCGCGGTGAGGACACGTTTCTATGGGAAACTAAAGAATTTTAGCGCATAACAGATCTGTCTTAAGAAAGGGAGGGCGGGTCAAAGGGATCAAAGGCTCGGCTTAAGAAGGCTTTTGCGTGAAGAAAAGATGGACGATGTTGACTTGTAAGTGCTGGCAAGATTTTGGAGACCCGTTTTCTGCAGCCTGTGTCTCTGAAAGTGCACGGCCTTGAAAGCACTTCACACCACCGAGTTTCTTCGTTTTGCTCACTTCTGCGTCAGTGCATCTCGACCAACTGTATTTTTCTGTCGGAGCAACTGAAGAAAGCTTTAAGAAAAAAGATCATTTTGAGAGGTTTATACACCAAAAATGCTTCGACATAACCGCAAATTAACGGGTGAAGAGTCGAACATCAATGACTGCACGGACTGAGACGCAATCAGAAAAATAATAAATGTAGGCTACATCTTTTCTTTTAACTTTTATATGCTCAAATTGCATGGTTTGAAAATAGCATCAACACACCTGCAAGAGAGATAAAGCCATATTAAACTTTTTTTTCCCCTGCCTATAATAAACCCCGAGGACCCGGGAAGCTGATGGCTGAAATGTCTCAATTGTAAGGCCTACGCACATTTTTATCCATGCGCCCTTTAAGGTACCCTGACACGCTGGCGGCCTAGAAACAACACTAAAGTAAACAGGACTAACAGGAGACTAGTCCCTTTGTTGTGCCAAAGGCAGCTGCCCAGCCCTCTATTATCCCGGAGCAGACTGACCGCATCCTTCCCCACTGCCCCCTCACCAACCCACTGCACAAAAAGAGAGGGATGTTCTGCTTGCATGGGTAACACTGTCGTTCCAGCCCTTAGCAGTCCTCTTAGTCACTATTGAAAAGAGTGGGAGTAGTGGACACAGCCTGATCTGCCGAGTACAAAGCCTCTCCGTAGAGTCCCATTGGAGTGAAAGGAATGAAGGGGCTGGACATCTCTGAAAGAGGGGTCGGGAGATTTAGAGGAAGAACGGAAGTTTTGTTGTTGTGCTTGATTTCCTCTCCTAACTAGGGATGGAGTGGATGGATAAACCCACTTCAGCTGAGTTTACTCACCTTTAGAATAAGCAGAAAAGAGTCCGCTCACCTGCTCAGCTTGCATAGATCTAATTTCATACTGCATGTCATGTTTAGCAGAGCTTAAGCTGTTACTACTTAATTAGTGTCATTAAAAAAAAAATTAAAGTGTGTTTGTCATATGATCCATCTGTATCACTGGAACTAAGAAAACAGTTTTCATGTTTTCTGTATACAGCCGTAACTTTTAACAGCAAATTTAAGCCGTTTTAGTTTTGGCATTTAAGATTCCAAACAACATTTTCTGACTGAGATATAAAATAGAATATTTTCCTTCCCTTTCTTCCTCACAAGTCAGATTTCTGTGTATAAATGCTCCAATAACAAAAACAATTCCTCAAAGTTAAGCGAAAACAGAAATTAGTTTAGAGGCCAACTATTTTAATTAACAGTAATGAGGGTTTATTGGATACAATTAGAGGAATTAGATATGAAATTGTTGCCAGGCAGGGATGGGAGTGGGAGGCCAGCGTGCCCTCGGGGAGTCCCATGCTGGCAGGGTTTATGTGGACACACATACTTTCAACAAGGATTGAATATGACCCGGTTGTTTCAAAATGGCCTCCTGATTTATATCCATCAAGGTTTAAAGGGTCTGTCACGTCTGCTGAAATAGAGGTGTTGACAGCTACACTTGACAGCTTCTCGCTCACACTGTTTTAATGTTGCTGTCTTTTGTTGCTGTACACTGGCCACGTCCAGGCATTCTGGGCCCAGGAATGGCTTTCGGGGCTCATGTTGCTTTGACTTCCTGTCTGGGTCATCGTGCATGATCCGCTGTGTGAAAGTTTACCACATTTTACAAACAGATAGATGACGTCATTGCTACTTTTCAGGCCCTTTGGTTCCATGAATGGTGACCGGGACGGGCAGTAAAGGGACAGTAGAGACTCATCAGTAGAGAGGGATTCATATGTGACTGGCTCCTTGTGCAAAGAAAAGCAGCACAGATCAGGTATGACACATCACATTGCACTATCCATGTCATAGCCTACTATAAATTGCTGGGTATACCTAAGTGAGTAAATGCCAACACGGTGCCACAAGACTGAAATCCTCAGAGAAATTCACACAGTCTGAGAATCCTCCTTTGAAGGCACATTCCATAGGTCACAGTGCAGACACCGCACAGTCGCAGGGTTTCATCCTCCTGAACATTTGTGTGGGCTGCGCAGCCCCGAGGCCTACAGAAACGCACTCGGGATTTCTCAGGCTATAGTTAGCGAAAGGCCAGCTCATCTGGCATCGCTGAGCAGGGACAGGACTGACATGAGCACAGCCGGCTCTCTGATTGGGGCAGGGAGTGGAACAGCAAAATCAGAAAGCATTTGCTGCCTGATTATGTTTCAGCTTGTTCTATGTGCACTGTAATTGAGATTCATTGTTGGTGTACTTAGACTACATGCACAGCAGGCCTCGCACACATTGTGTAAATAAAAGGGGAGCCTATATTTTGCTGCCAGCTCATTCCAGACTTGAGCATGTGCTATTTTAACTCTGTGTGCATACTGTGACGGTTCACACACTTATAAAGCCTCTCATGTTATAATTACATCATCTTGAGCCTTGTCTTTCAGACACTAGCATGTGAAGCATGTAAACCCCATGGCCGGCTATATATCAGCCTGCTTTGTTTGACATTTATACACAGCCATAGTCTTGTGTAATTATGACCTTACTGTTGTGTCAAATATTTAATGCCTTGTAAAACAGCCAGATATTTATAATGTACACTGAATGCTGCCATGCTATCTGCGAGAGAGGTGAAAATGTAAAGCTCGACATGTGCACAGTAAACACGATTATAGTTGTAACTGTGTGCAAGTTTAAGATGCCAAAACACGAACCCATAACTCATCACATTTAAGTGTGGAGTCCAAAAAACCACACCCATATATTATGGAACTCTGCATTTCACAGAAGTAAATAATGCAATTTTCATCATTTACATGCATTTGCTGTGCATGATTTGAACCCCAGATATGACATGCCCAGTGGTGAAAGAAGATTTCAGATACTTTAATTATAAGGCAGCAATACAACAATGTAAAAAACAAACAAAAAAACCCCAACAACCTCAATTTCAAGTAAAAGTCTTGCACACGAACCTTTACTTAAATGAAAGGACAGAAGTGGCCTATCAGCAGCACCATTTCCTTCCAGTTAAACAGGAAAAGAACTCATTTTGCAGCACAGTTGCTGATGCAGAAAGAGCTGCTGCTACTTTACACAGGGGTGCGCAGTTCAGCCGAAAGCACTGTATTTATGAGCTTCTCATACATTTTAATGTACAATTTATTTATCTGTAACTCGTATCTTCCTTTTCAGACGTCAAGGTAAAGGTACAGTATTTCCCCCTCTCATGAAGTGTTGCAGAAGTATAAATTTGCACATCCTGAAAATACTTAAGTAAAAGTACAAATGCCTCAATATTGTAGGCTACATGCCACACTGCTAATAAAGGACCTGGCTTTCGCTAGTGAACTTCTAGTACTTTTTTCAAAGCTTACATTGAGGAAAATAAAATGTTTTTTTCATTGACAACATTGATAACCATCTCCCAAAATGCAGTTGATTGTAATAATAATAAAGTTCTATTTTTCCAACTTACTTTTTGTCGTCTTGTTTTGTCTTGTACAGGCTTAAGGGATGAGGTGCTCTTTTGTACAATTTCTATATGCCCGTTGTATTTAACTTGGTGATACAGTGGATGGGTAAACAATTAATTTTTAATTTAAACTAATCATCTTCTTTTTTCAGATTTGGCCGGATTAATGCATTTAGTCTCTTTCGGGGAGCATATCCCCCAGACCCGACATACCCATCTTTTTCTTTTACCCCGAACCTGTTTGCATCCCCGAATGTTGTAGTCGTCAATGTGGAGCAAATTTTAGATACTTTGTATACTGCTGGGTAGATTAGTAGTACAGTACTGAATTATATCATATGAGCAAATGTGGCGTAGACGTATAAAATAGCAAAGAAAGGAAATACTCAGTTATAATATGTCAAAATTGTTCTTAAGTACAACTTTGTGAATGTACCTAGTTACATTCCACCACTGAGTAAATGTATTTTGTTAATTTTCAACTCTGGATATTCAATATAATGTCAAAGGCAACTGCTGCATCTCTCCATATTTAAGGAAGACTGTGGCCGAGTGGTCAGTGCGAGGGCACAGACAAAGTGCTTTAAGTAATGCTGAACACATGGTGGCTGAATATGTTGGCTCAAAGCAGTATCCCGCTCAACTTATGTTTCCCACCGCGGGGAACTTGACGTGTGGGAATAGAGGCTCCATGCATGGCTGCCATGCATTGGCCCTTACGTTTTGCACATGTAGGTAAACAATCCCGCCTTGTCTGCTGAGAGGCCTGCATTTATACATGGGTGCAAAACATGTGTTGTGGCCAAAGTCGCATCAAAGGTCACGAAGCTATGCTTTGAACACTTCAAAGCCGGGGGATGAGACTGTAGCTTTTAAGTTTTATGGCAGGTGTAAGCAGGGGTTGCTGACCAGCCCAGGGTGGTCTGCTCCCTGGTCTGCATGAGGCTGCTGGTGGGTAGTGTGGTAGAGGTGGTGGTGGTGGTGGTGGTGGTGGTGGTGTGTAGAGGGCCAAGGAGTCGGGGGCAGGGACATAGCCGACCGACCAGCCTGTGTCCAAAGTGTCTTCATGCAGCAGGCCACATTTGGAGTCCGTGGATCTGAAAGGTTTTCCGGGAGCAGACTGGACACAGGCAGACGTCCACTTCAAGGGTCTCTGGTTTCAGAGCACCTCAGCAGGGTACGTCTGTGTCAGTCCCATTTGGAAGCAGATACATTGGCAGAGTGGAGCGGAGGGGCTACAGCCTGATGACCATACCACAGAGTGACCACAACACTGCACCCTCCCCTGACAGACCAGAAACAGACCCTATAGCAAGTTCAAAGGATCCAAAGGGGTCTTGCCAAAGTTCATTTGCTGGAGTTCATTCATCTCAGCACCTGATGTGGTTCACTGCTTCTTGTCTCAGGACGCATTTCAGTTTCAAAATGCGAGACTTCAAAGGTGGTAGGAGTATTCAAAATGAGTCATTCTGTCTTTTTAACAACTGCCCTGTAAAGTTTACACCCCTTGAGCACCAACCGATTTAATTACTAAAGCACAAAGGTCTATTTTGAGATATTTTGATAGAGGTCATTATAATTTTGTCATTATATTCAATCTGAATAGAGTGACAATTGTGGACGGCAGCATGGGAAGTTTTATTTTAGAGATTTTGTTGATTTTGGCCTCAACCCAAACCAAATGGATATTTCTTTAAATGACTTCACTAACAAATATACTTCTGCCTCAAGCTGCAAAAGTCCATGTTCTGCAACAGAGCTCCAAATACACGCAGTTGGGTGTGCTTGATAACACCACATTATGAACATTGAAATCAACACAAAGTGGCTTGATAACTCCTCCGGTGACAGAGCCTGCTAAATTGATCATTTTGAACGCTTTACAATATCCATAATTATGCGACTGGAATTCAAGGTGCTGTGCGTCTGGTTGATGATCCTGGAATGACAGGTCTATAACAGCCCCCTCTCCTTGAGATAGTTGGAGACCCACATGCACATTGAGAAAAGCCATTACAAGCCCGGGGTGAAGCAGGTGTGTTTGCAGCACTTCACAGATGGCTGGGAGCGTTGTTAATGACAGAATAGTAAACACCAGCAAACTTTTATCTTTGATGCGAGATTGTTTTACCGAGTGCGTAGCTCTAACGCGTCAAAGCAGCGCAATGTGAGGTCAGTTCACACATATGATTTGATTGACCCCTGCTAATAAGGTCCTGCCCACATATTTAGCACACAGTTTATGGACTTGCTGACACACTGGAGGTATTTACAGTCTTTAGATGACCGACTTCACCAGCCTTTTTTTTTTTTTGTAACTGCATAACAAATACAAATACAAGTGTAGTCTACGGAGGGCAGACCTCTTATCAGCTCATTATTAATTGTTTCCTATTAAAACGGAGCATTTTGCAACACCCAGAGAAACATTATCCTCCCAGAGAGTGAGACTTCTTTCTATTTCGCTGTTGCACTGAGGTGCTGCGGTAAGATGATTAAAAGTGCATTACCTGAGCTTGGTGATTCCCTGAATGAGCTATGCTAAATTGGTTGTTTTCTATGTTGTGATTAATTGATCTTCCAGGGCCACATTTCAGCGCGCTTTGTTTTTCTGTCCCCAGTCATCACCTATTATTGAAGACAAATTTCCGATATCTCTCTGGGAGTCCAATTAAGGATTTACATTGTGACAGTATTTTTCACTTTAATTACTATACATAGTGCAAGCTTGATGTATTTCCTTATTTATCAAACAACACAATGGAATAGAATTCATCAAGTAAACGGATAGTTAGATTCTCTAATTGCAGCTTTTTAGGCCGAGCAAAAAAGAAAAAAAAAAACAGATCCAAAATCTGATGATCAACTGAGTAATGCCTCAGCTGGAAAACGACTACACAGCATATTCTCGGCGAAAAGCTAAACTGTGAAGAACAGTGTAGCTCAAAGGATTTATAGCTGTGCATGGCTGTGCTATTAGCAGATTTATATGGATGAAAAAGAAATAAAAAAGACAGGAATTTTAATATTATAACCCTAAAATACTCAACAGTAACTCAACAACTGCTACAATATTACGCCACAGGTTTCTGAATCACAGCAGCTTGTGGGACTTTGCACAAAATGTATGGTCAGTGATATTAATTTTATTTGACCTCACATTGGGCAAACAGTTGGAATCCCTTTGTAACTAGCAGTGTTGTAAAAGCATTAGTGGATGCAGGCGTTCACAGTGATGCCTTGTGGCCACTGTACTTGACTGGTATAGTATATAGTGTTTGACACTCGTATTCTGGGATTCCATCTTAAATACTTACAAATCTAAATGCCTCATTGTTGGAGTCGACTGCAACAGTGTTGAAGTTAAGTGGTCTCAAATTGAAATTTCCTGTGGGTTTGCAGCCTGCATATGGAGCCAATAAAAGTCCTGTGGCCCTGAATAAATGTTAATTTTTCTTTTTGTGGGTCTGCAGGGAATGAGAGAAATGATGACAGTTCCTCTACTAAGCATGCAGATATTCTGTGAATAATCATCTCATTTCTCGAAAGAAATTTAATAATAAAAAAAAAAAAAATAGTATGGCAATCCTCTTTCAGTGATGGTCCCCTGGAAGCGAGGCCTGCAGTAGTTTGAAGCTACCCATGGCACATCCTGCTTAATGCCCAATTTTCATTCAGCATCTATACCACCTCCTTTGTGTGACCCTGCAAATATCCTGTGGGCCTCTTCATTAGTCTATGGGGCCTGTGTGCAAAGGCTCTCCAGTTAATTTGCCCCGGCAGGACTGTTTTCCCCCACTGGAGATCAGCAGGAAAAGAGCCTGCCTCAGTCACTCAAAGATTCACTGAGGCACGCTTGATGCAAATATATATAGAGGGTTTTTGTTTCTCCGTTTAAAAAAACAAACATATTCTCTTCATCCATTTAAAGTGCTTCGGCAATTCTCTCACACCACTCATCGGCTTGTTTATGGCCAGCTTTCTGGTCTGATCTTGTCATGCGCCGGTGATGCGAGCATGGCGGTGGATCATGGCTATAGCAATTTTTTTTTTCTTCTTTTTTTTCCTGCATTGTTTGGCCGACCACTTGCTGCTACAATTGACCTGCGAGTGGAGCTGATGACCAAGATGACTAACCCCTGGGGAGGCCGAGTCAGGGAAATCATGCGAGAGATGGAGAGAGACAGAGAGGGAGAGCAAGAGACCAAGACCAACTTGCACAACATGGGCATGCAATCACACACACACAAACGCACACTGTACTGTGTTTCCACACTGCTCTCAGTGGTTGAGCTCAGCGTATTTCGGGTTGAAGCATCTGCTGCCGAGGAGAGATGCCACATTTATGCAGCACAAGGCCGTCATTTCTTTTTGGGTTCAGGAGCTCCTAGCGAGACGCTGGCATGGAGTGCCTGGCGCTGACAGGTGCTGCCATCCCAACAGCGCCGCTCGGCCACCAACCAGACAAGAGTTGTCTGCTCGAGCCGCAGAAGACCCAGGACTGTGCTGAGAGCGTGATCCCAACTTGGCTCTTACCACAGCACCAATCACTGGAGCTGATTTAATTGTGTCACTCTTGGGGGAGAAAAAGAAAGAATTTGGGGGAAACAGAAGTGCATGGTTGCAGTCGAGTATGAAACCATGAACACGATATTTATTATTACATCTTCAGTTGAATACCAGTCTAAAATCTCTCCTCAATCTCCAGTAGGGACTATTTTTTCTTTTCTCAAATTGTCATGGTAGGGTGCGTAGTCCAATACATAGTAATGTTGTTTGTTATCAGAGGTAGACGTGGAAACTGAGTGAAGGAACCGCTTTTGTAGGAGACAAACTCTCCCCATGAAACATTTGGAAACTTGTCTTCCTCCACTGCAGGGTTTTGAGGTAGCACATGGAAAACATTAAGCTCTTTACAGATTGAATAAGGATGGCCCAATAAATGTCAGGAATTTCAGAGAGGGGGCACAGTCAGACAGGGTGGGACTCCATCACCAATCCGGCGTTGCATTCATTATGAGAACAAGCATTCCTCACCACATCCCACCTTGCAGTTTGCTGTGTAATTAGCTCAGGCATGCTATTGTTTACATGACAGCAAGAGCAAGCAAGAGGCATCATAGACAGGGAAATAAAGAGCGAATGAGGAAAACACAGACCAGGTGGACATTTTGGACACATCTATAAAACAGTAATGAGACATTCGCAGTTCACCTGGCAGATTCCCAGTGCCACTCTTTACAGTGAATGGAGAGCAGTTGGGTTAAAGCTGCAGCAAGGGAGGGGGGGGGGGGGGGGGGGCAACTTTTAAAAAAAATGATAAAAAAA
>JBBPCS010000002.1:5501017-5517216 GCA_037974645.1 Hollardia meadi
CCCCCCCCCCCCCCCCCCCCCCCCCCCCCCCCCCCCCCCCCCCCCCATCTATTAAAAGAAATGAGACTAACATGGTGCTGCAAAGAGATCAGGTGACGGTGTGAGAAAGACACGTTTAAAATACCATGTCGACGAGATTGGATGTGTCAGCTTTAATTTCGGGGGACTTTGGCTTAGCTCGGGCTGCAGATGATCTGGTCCATACTTTTGCTGGACAGCGTCCAAATCTGTCTCCTTGGAAGAGTTACTGGGCCATGGGACTTAGTCCAGACACCCCAAGGAAGGCACTCTACACCACAGTGCTTCAGATGGGCTCAATTTGGAGTGGTTGCAAGGGTTGAAGCGCTGCATATTTGTTTTATGATCAAATGTTAAATATCTGGATGGAATTGGTCTCGTTTTGTCTTACCATCAGATGCAAAAGTTGGCCGGTTGTTCTGGTACTTGACCAGCCTGGACAATCTTTTGATCTCCACGTCAGACTGTAAATTTTTATGATTAAGTTTGCACAGTTCTTGTTCTGCCTGATGATTTAAAACTCAGAGAGTTATTTAAGCATGTCACTTATTTAAGCGTGGTACAGAGGACTCAATTTGGTAATGCATATTATTTTGACTTTCCACATGTTCCAGTAAACCCCAGCATCTGATTAAAGATCCCGTTCTCCTTCTGCTTCCTGTATTTGCCCATTTAGACTAATGATACCTACTTTACTTCTTACAGTTTAACTTTGAACAGTTTAGATCATAAAGTTGTACTTATCGAGTGACCAGTTTTCTGCTCATCCCTCAGCTCTGAGATTTACGGGGGGTAGACTCGTCAGAGTGAAATCATAGGTCTACAGATGTTTTCAAGATGTTTTTTCTGTCAGTTGCAGATTATCCCCTGTAGCAAAATCTCATTAAAGTGCAATTTACAGAGCTGCACTGATGTTGCCATCAACCAAAATTAAAGGCATTAATTTTTCAAAGAAGTTCACCGAAGTCCTCACAATAAATGATGTAGCACTTTGTAAGAATGATTTGCCAAAGTATTATTTTGGAGGGAGAAATTAACTCACATTAACGGAGCGAGGGGATTGGACATGGGCTGCAAAAAAGATGTGCAAATGTGGCCATTTAGTCAAAGCATGTCGGTACGGAGACATGCATATTAAGGCTACCATGCTGGGACAGATGAGGGAAGAGGGAAATATGAAACCCTGATGGAGGTTATGACACAGATGCATAGAGTGACGTGTGCAGTCGAGGGCTAAGGCGCCCATTCTGCTGTAGTCGTTGCTGTTGTGTGTGCAGGAGGACAAAAAACAGCCAAAACTTGCATGTAGTTTGGTTGAAGAAAAGCTTATCCTTGAAGTCTCAAATGTAAAGGTCAAAATGTGATAATAAATACCTCTGATTTAACAGTTTCGTGATATTACTGACATCTTTTTAATGTACTTCCTCTTTTCAAAGTGTCATACATTAAAAATGTTTAATTATTTCAAAGATAAATAGAGTTCTTTGAATTGAAAACATTTAGTACATCAAACACTGCGCCTTTAAAAAGTTAAAAGAAGACTGAGCTTCTTTGTTTTCTGGTCTTATTAATGTAAGACACAGTTTGGTTTTATTGAGTGTTAATAAAATATGACCCCAAAATGAATTTTAAAAGATTTAAATTTAGCTTTAAATTCGACTTAAATCACATTTAATGCACACAATTCTTTGAAAATAAAAAAAGAGAGAACCAAATAGGAGAGAAACTGTCAGTCACCATCAAGCACATTTGAATTTAATTTATCTGGAATTTTGAAGATGTCAAACACTTGGGAAAAAAAAGTATTCTGTGTGAAAGGGTGAGATTCATAAAATTCAGTCAGTGTCTAACACGTGTAAAATATTATTAAATAAATTAAAGATGAAATAATAATTTTAAATGTTATTTTATACAGTAATAATAATAATAATAATAATTTGCATTTTATTAAAGTTGTGACGAATCCCCCTGCCAGAGTTTATTTCAGTGACTTATCATAGAAATTACAATTACCTGGGCTGGATTTTAATATACCGTGATGTACATAAGTAGGCTATAAGTCATGAAAGATTACCAAATGGACATCGAACATGGAAAGCACAGCTCCATCTTCTAAGTACATTAAAATTAATATCAAGAAATGGTCTCTAAGCTGTGAAAAGTGCGCGGGCACTGGCTCGGTCCCTGTAACCAGTCCATGGAAGCTGCAGGGATGTGATTTATAGTGATGAGGGTGTACTCCTGCAGACCACGTAGGGGACATTAAAAAAAGTAGAGCATAATATTGTATAGTCCCATGATTTATGTTAGCATTTATGATTCGGAAACGGTGCAATTAACATTCATAGACTCGTGGTCTGAATAAATGCAGCCTTGCATGAAGCCGAGGCCTGTGCAGCTCAGCAAAAAAGACGAGACACTTTAATTAAGTTAGCTAAATTATTATTATTATTATTATTATTATTATCATTATTATTATTATTATTGACTGCAGGTCCAATTATTTGATATTTTTATTTAAGAAAATGCAAACTTTCCCCCTTGAAAAGCAGTCGCGGGCAGTGACAGACCTTTATTTCAAAGTTAAAGGTCTGTCTGGGCAAAACAATGTAAGGCGGATATACGTTTAATTAAGTTAACTCATGAAAAAGATGTCACAGCATGCCGCAACCAGCCTGTCCGCTGCACATAATGTAGGCGAAAGAGCAAATGCGGGGCTTTCTTGCAGCCGGACGCTCTCTGAGGCACTCGTTTTTGTCCTCAGCTCACACCGTCGGGGCGTCATGCCAAAGCCTATCAACTAAACATCAAAGATGCAGAGTGTCGGATCTTTCCGCTCTGCATTTTTACCTTATTTCATCCAATCCCACCTGCTGACGCGGGTTAAGTTATTTAAATGCAGCTTCTGCTGGGAGGCTGCACACGCACGCACGTTCAAAAAAAAAAATGCCATTGTCTTTTTTTTTCTCCTTCCCCCCTTTTCATCCTCAAATACAGAAATCATTTGCAAGGAAATTATAGGCCTCGCGAGGGCAGGTCTTTTGCATACTAATTTTGTTAGACTTACCTCCCGTGGTCAATGTTCGATGTGACCATTAGTGAGAGCACTAGAATTTATTTTATTCGATTGAAAAGACAGTGTTTAGAGTGATGTGGCGGAGGCACCTTATGCCAGCTTTAAGATAAATGGCTGAGAAGTGTCTTTGTCTGTTCTTGGACTCAGGCCTGCTGCAGATATGCCTCAGGAGTGTTTGAGTGGCGACTTAACGAGATTTAAGCAAAACACGTGGCCTTTGTGAGGGCACAATGGCCTCCTCATCAGGTGCCACCTCAGAGGCTCCTTTTCCTATAGAATAATTATGGTTGCATAACTTTAAAACCGCCACCACTGGCCATTTGTCTATCTGCTGACCTTCATATTTGCAGCCCCACCCTGTCTGCGCCCATCTCTGTGCATGATAGAATTACACAGGCCCACATCTCTACTCGAATTATGTGCACACACACCAGGCGAGTTTTTAAAAGGTGAAAGGAAATATTTTTTACAGGCTAAAAAATAAACACTTCTCCAGCTTTGGGATTTGTAAAAAAGAAAAAAAAAAGAAAAAGTGGAGTGAAGCTGGAGGCAGGAGAGATTTTAATGTTGGTTACTTTGGGGGGTTGGTGAGCTTGAATGGCAGAAAAGGGGAGGGGGGAGAAGGCTTCAAAAGCTGCTTACCAGCAGGTGGCGGCAGCATAACGTTTGAGCAGCCCCACCCCTTCAGCTTCTGGGTTGTGGACTTTCTGCTAATATTGACAGGTGTTTTATCCTCCAGCTCAGGAGAAATTAAAACTGTCAACGTGTCAACAAATATGATATTATTGATCACCGATGAGTAAAATTCAAAGCTGTCCTTGCATGTTGTCTGAAAGGTTTGAGCCTATTATTAAAAACCACTGTTTTTTTGTCAGTAATTATCATTATCTGACCTTCTGCACTCACATGTCTAGTTTGACAATAATGTTTTGGGGTTTTTTTTGGCTTGTTGAACAAATCATAAAGTCTCAGCATCACTGGCTGACACCTAGACCAGACAGGATAGCCATCAAGGTCCTTTGTGATGACTTATCCCCCGGTGGTCAGGTCCCTAATGTGGTGGGAGTCATTCAGAGGATGAATCACATGATGCATTTTTAATTTCCCTGCCGTGGCACCAGTCCAGGACTCGGTGGGTCGGATGGAAATGAGAGCTGGACAGGCCGGCGACATCGGCCCGACGAGGGCTGCGGCACTTAAGACATGATGTACGACGGTCATTACTGAAGGCAGGTCAGGAGGGAGTCCGGGTCATTCTTGCCACCAAAGAGAAAGAGCAGAGGAGGCAGAAAGTGTCTGGCCAGTTTAGAAAATGCCACATCTCTTCAGACCTTCTCCAGGAATGCACGCAGGGCCCCTGATGGGTGAATGGTCCCCCAAGACAGCAAGGGATTATTACCCATCCTCACCTCTGCTCTTTGTTCTCGTACAGTATACAGCTGCAGCACTTGGCATGCTCTCTCCCTCAGTTGCATCACAAATAATGGCTTGACATATGTGCCACTTATCAACACGTCTGCAGACAAGTTGGCAAGTCACACATCTATTTTAGTTTGAGGTCGGCTGCTTAGCGGTGCACATACAGGATTGAGCATATGTGTCACTAGCACTCATTGTGTTGACACGGTGCAACTCCAGCACAGAAGAAGCTCCGGCTAATTACCAAACGTCTGACGGCCTTTTCTTGCTCTACCTTTGATTGAAAGCTTGACCTTTGCCTCCAGAGCCGCGTTGTGACATGGCTCTTCTTTGTCAACGTGCTTCTGGGTGGCGCACTGAGCAACTGGCCCGCAAAAAAAACTAGGGCCGATCAGTGTTGTGTCTGGTGTCACAATATTTGGGGTATCAGAGAGAGCAAATAGATTAGAGCAAAGCAAGGTGTGAATGTTGATGAATATCGCCGCATGCATTTTATAGCTTCCTTATTATGAGCAAAGGGTTATTCAAAATTAAACAAAAGTGCCTGACAAGTAGACAGTTAATTGCATTCGAGGCCGGTTCAAACCTTGCATTCCGAACGCAAAGAGGGGACTGCATGTCAAGGAGATTAAGAAGTGAATCAAGCAAGGAGAGAAAAAGGGGGAGAAAAAGAAATGAAAGGAGATAACCAAAATGAAATAATGTGCTGGACCACCTCTCGAGCGAGTACAAGCGTGGCATCTGTGTCAGATGTTGTTAATTAATGTCAGTATGCTCCTCGCTGGCACTTGGCTTCCTGTCCTTCATACAGGGCAGAGCCTAGAGTAGAAGAGCTTGTGGGGAACAAGTGTGTGTGTGTGTGTGTGTGTGTGTGCGTGTGCGCACGCACACGTTGAGGGGTGGGTAGGTGGGCTGAGGGGTTAGAAAGAGTGGTGGTAGGGGGTGTTAATCCTACTCATTATAATTCCAGTCTGTGGCCTATCATGGGAAAGGGACTACAGGGGCCTACTGCTGCATCTTATCAATATGTATTTCCCCTTTTTCACCTCCCCAAGTGCCCCCTGACAGCACTGTGGCTAACTAGCCTCTCTCAGTCTCTTTGTCAGCATATGATCCAATTATTGCAGGAACATGATGTATACCTGTGACAAAAGATGATGATGCAGACTCGAGGGGTGTCAAACATAAAAATCTTGTGTGTGTATTTTGCACAGAATTGAATTGTGCACAGAAATTAATAACCACATATAGTTTAATAGCTGAGTATGGAGACCCCTCCATCTTACTGTGAATGTCATAAAGAGCAACCCAAGGCACATTACTCATGTAGGAACTGACTCTGCATACTACATATATGCTTTGACTACGTATGATGATGGACAGCAAGGAAAGGATTATAACGATGCAAGTAGAAAGTAGCAGGTTTATGTATGAGTGTATGATTCTTTTAAAACTTGCACGACAAAAGAAACAGGATATTTTATTGCAAATCATCCAAATAAAAGCTTAATGCACCATTTTGACTCTAATGTAACTCTTACCTAACACTACATGCAGTGTGGACATTTCATAAGCTACATAAGTAGGATGTGTTTTTGAGTTTCCCCTGCACTTTAGTCCTTTAGTTTGTTTTTTTTGCAACACAATAAACCCTACATCAAGTTGTACATTTTGTCATGTCTTTAGGGAAATCAAAGACTTTAAAGACAGTAAATTATTTTTAATGCTTGCACAAAAATAATAGGCCATTTTCTAAATGATGTGCCATGCTGGTGTCTGGGATCATCAGGATGCCAGTTTTGCCTCCCTGTTGATCGGCTAATTTGAGACTGAGCGCACCTGGTGTGTCTTATTGCATGCACAAGTGCCGAGAAATGGCACTCTATCTACTGGGTTTGGTTATTTCCATGCAGAGCGGAGGTACTGACGATGTTAGCATTAACAGGCCATTAAAATAAAGAAGGATGAAGTCATTGCAGCGAAAAGTTACTGCCTCTTGCTAAATAAGAGACCAGAGCGGGACAAGATAAAGAGGAAGTGGACTTTTCAACATGGCCACCGTGTCCTATAATGACCAGTGTTCAGCTTTTATAAGCCCTCCACTGAGCAAGGCCTCAGATTAATGTAGACAGGAGCGTGACAGCAGTGGTCTGAATGGACTGCTGTAGGGACCCCATTGGGGCTTGTTCCAAACGGCCCCTAAAAGAGGAATGGCTGCGACATGCAGATGTTCGAAGCATCGAGAACTGTCCCATATCCAAGAAAAGCTCTAAAAGGACTACAGCGCGTAAGGGTTATTGTCATGACTATTACAGTATATCTGCTGTTCATCGCTGTCACCTGCCTTGCTTTGGAGTGCTGGGACGTCTAGCCAGTGACTGCTTCCAGGGGAGCGTCAGGAGCTTATCTTTTCAACAGGTTTTTGGGTTGTTTTGGACAGCGAATCAGGGCAGGCTCTGCAAAGGAGTAGAGCGCAGTTTGGGGTGGCGCCACACCTCTGCACTAATTTCAGGGTTAGCAGAATGCCCAACAGGAGAACGGCATTGCCATGGCAACTGTTAACAGCTAAAAGCACTGTCTACTATCTGATAGGGGCCCCAAATAATCAGTCATCACTACACACAGCCGATTATAGCTGTCTTTTTTTCAACATGGAAAATTTAGGGGAGCGTTAAATTTGTATTTTTGACCTGCTAAACATTTCACTTTATTTATACAACACTATAAATGCAGTGGCATCTGTTCAGCATGAAATGTCCCAAGAGTACCTCATTTAATACATTTTTAATCCCCTTTTGTTCAAGCCCAGTTTTGTTTTGTACAAAAACTCAGATTATTTAGCATTCACACACTATCACAAAGTAATAACACAAACACAATAGCTTTATCCATTTGGCTCTTCTCATTTATCTTTTAGCGGTAGCTGTGTAGTAAAAACACCGTCACATTTGCTTTCCAAACCAACCAAGCAAATTTACTCTCTCCATGTCTGTACTCGATATTGAAATGATCCCCCCACCCTCCCCAAGCATACAAGTGATATAAAAAACGAATGAAATACGTGAGAGTACATGACAAATCGGAGAGAGGCAGTGATAGTCAGTCAGGGGCAACCACAATATACTTTCCATCAGGATCTAGTCAATTTATCAGAGGAGAGATGTTATTAGCTTCCAGATAGCTGCAGCAAAAGCATGTAGGTATTTTCCTCCCCATCAGTCTCCTTTATATTTTTAGATTTTTTTTTTATGTGCGTACAATGGCCTCAATATCAAACATTTTAAATGATGCTTGAAATACCAGTCACTTGACTTTGATGTCACAGGCAATTAAATCCAACCTTACCCCTTTCCACCGTTAATAACAGCAATCTCGCCCGGCCTAGTGCCTAATTAATATGTGCTATTTGTCACTTTGCCTTGACACATGCATATCAAAGTGGGGGTGGGGAGAGCGGCTGCAGTGGTGAGGAGGTGGTTACGGGGGCTGCGGGGGGGTTGAGGGCAGTGGTGTAAGAGTGGTTGCTGGGCTTTCATTAGGTGGCAAGGTAGCGCTCTCCATCTCCATGCTGCTGTGAACGGCAAGTGTAGTGTCATTTGATTTCATAAGGGGGCATAAAGCAAGATATAAGATGAGGTGCTACACAGAACTAATACAGGGATGGTGTTGAAGTGGATGCTGAACTGAATGTCAACTATGATATTAAAATTCTGGACAGCTGAAGGAAAGTATTCAGCCATATGGAGGGTTGAAATAATGATTAAAATAAATTACTATATCTTGTTTTGTTCTTCTGATATGGCATTTTTCCTTCTGACGATGATTATTTTTGCATGCAACGACACATTTTCACTCGGTGGATGCTTAATTTCGGAATGAAAAATCTGTTTGTCCATAATTCTGCGCCTTTTTAGGAAATCATCATCCTTCACTGGAGTTTGACTGTGGCAAAGCGGTGCTTATAATTAGGCGTGCGTTTGTTTGTGTGTGGGTGTGCATGCATGTGCATTGTGCATTTGAGCACATGCCTTGTCATTGGCAGTTTTCACCATGGCGCGGTGGGTGGGAGGGCAGCGCTGCAACATTGCAATGAAATCAATGATCCATGGTTCTTTAGATGTGACCAACAAACTAAGTTGTCATCTCATTCCGAAACAAAAGGGGTGATGGGGGGAAAAACTGAAAGCACAGTGCACCGAAGCTACTAAGATTACAGAGCAAATGTACAGGGTTTCATGCCAGTGCAGCTCTCAGTGGGGTCAGTAGACAAACACCAAACATTAATACATACATCCACACTATACATTTCTCTCTAGGCCCCCCCACCCTTTCCATCCTCTCCTCACTTTCCGCCTGAAACCTTCTGCCAAATGCTGCCAGACTCTCACATCTGTGCCGAAAATGAATTGTA
Source organism: Hollardia meadi (assembly GCA_037974645.1). Classification (NCBI taxonomy): domain Eukaryota; kingdom Metazoa; phylum Chordata; class Actinopteri; order Tetraodontiformes; family Triacanthodidae; genus Hollardia; species Hollardia meadi. Next base: position 5,509,942 of record JBBPCS010000002.1, read on the forward strand.
TCCCAGAGCCCTCTGAGTCAAGGATTCACTTGTAAAGAATGCAGTTTTATTGGATGAACAGACTAATGTACCATGCAATGTAGTTGCACTAGCATTTTATGCCACATTGAAAGAGTCAATTAATTTGCATAATTCAAGCGAGCATGTTCTTCCACTTTGAAGGCATGGCTAGGCATCTTGGCTAGTCACGTCAGCGCCTCCATTTCCGATAAATTAATCATTCTTGCCATACAATTAATTACATTTATGACAATTTGAACCTCTGTCCCACCCACCGGCCCGGCAATTTTACAGCCGGGCTGCAATATCAGAGCATCCTGATGAAACCCTGGTGATTTAGTGAACACCTAAACAGAGAGCCCGTGCCTAGGGCTGAATAAAATTAATATTTTGTTTCCCATCTGGTGGAATCAGCAGAATTAATGAGGGAAGGAGGCCTGTAGCTACACAGAATCCAGGGATCAATCTGCCTCTCTCCGCTGGTTGCTACTTTTTCCTGGAGGTGTGTGTGAAGCTTGGGGAGGTGTGTGTGTGTGTGTGTGTGTGGGGGGGGGGGGGGAATAGTGGGTTGTACACTTCTACAGCGTGGGCATCCATCACCCACAATGCACTATGGTGATCACTATTGTAAATGAGTGATTACAGCAGTGCCAGTCACTCCTCGCAGCCCTGACAGACAGCACAGTTCCTTACCCAGCACCACCCTACTGATTAATTTTCAGTCGTGGCTGCCCGTCTGTCTGTCTATGCCTTTGTCACTTGTTTACAGCCTCTAATTGAATTGCAGTGGGGCAAATGTCTTCAAGCTTGCCGGCGTGGAGCACTGGCAGTACCGTGACGATTGTGCTGTGGCAGAGCGAGGCTAGTTTAGTGCGAATAGCTCAGCATCTGGGCTGCATGTGGTTCTTGTTGGCATGGGGATGGCTGGGGGTCAGAGGGGTTTTTGATGTTGTCAAAACAAGAAGAGGGGAACTTGCAAATACCTTATTGTTTGCTCTACATTGTAGATTTTTTTCTAGATTTTCACAGTTTTTTTCCCCTTGACTTCCCTGAACTCCCACTTTTTTTTTAGATATTACATTGAAAATGTATTTTCTAAAATTTTCAGGTCAGTTTTTTCAGGAGGTTTCTCAAGATTTTTCTCGATCGCTCGGGTTTTTATTTATTTTTATGTATCAGAGAGGCTTTGATTCTGTCAAATAAGGAAGAGGCAAGTTTGAAAATATGCTCATTATTTTGGATTTATTACTAATATGTACTTTTGTGGGTCAATGTTTTTATTTTTTTTGTTATCACTGGGATTACTGGGATACTGATGAGGCGATCCCGTTCACATAAAAACACATGCAATAGTCCGGATTTATTACATTTAGATTTATCTTTCTGGGTCAGTGTTTTTATTATTTTTGTGGATCTGTGGGGTTTTAATGCTGCCAAAATTGAAAGAGGAAAATTTGCAAAATTACTCATTCCCTTGTGAATTTTTTGATATTTCTGGGTCAGTGAGGTCTTGAGAGTCAAAGCAGCAATACAGTTTGTTCTCTTTTTTTTTTTGGTATTTTCATAGATAATTAATGTTGCATCAGGGCATGTGAATGATATAATATTTGTAGCAGAAATGATGAATGGATGCATCATTCTGACCTATGTGACCCCACTTGTCAGTGGATAGTCATGAATAATGATAAATGGTTGTGTGGATACTGTTAAAGAGAGATTAAATGTATGCAAAATAATATATTTTTACATTTTGACCCCATTAACACCTTTACCAGACACTGGAGTGACACCCTTGCATAATGAATACACTACATCTTTTTTCAAAAGTTCATGTTAGTGGAAACATTTTGCCCCCAAAGAAGAAAACAAACTTCAATTCAAAACTTTCCCCTTTTTCAAATACTTTCAGCCCATTGCAGCATGACTTTGGCTGCAGACATGCAACGCACCTGTGACAAGAAATAGCCGAAGCATCACATGTTCATTCCATTTATTCATTTGTGGCTGAGATGCAATTTTGGTCATCTATTTATCAGAGAAGAGAAAGAAAGAGAGACAGAAAAAGCACTTGTATGACAGAATAGACACTCACACAGTATCATCCAATCTGGGCACCCCATTACCTCCCTCTTCTGTCCCATATATATATGTGTATGTATGTGTGTGTGTGTGTGTGTGTGTGTGTGTGTGCACCCCCCGCGCCCCCCCCCCCCCCCTTTCACGTCTGTCTAGCTTGCTCCATGCAGCGTTTTTGCTGCCTAGAGAAGGTGGTAGTCGTCCCTTTGAAGTATCACTTCAATTACAGGGTTTAACCCCACAGGTCAGCCCTTGATTATTTACACAAAATGAGTGTAATTCTGCTGGAAAGCCTCGCCTTTGCCATGAATACAAAGCAAGGCTTCACTCTAACGGAGTGAATTTCACCTCAACACTCAAACTGTTTTGACCTGCGTCTGATAAGGTTACATCAAGTTTGGAAAGTTGCACCTTACAGAACTTTACACTGTGTCATGTAAAATTTAGACACACCTGACATACAGATGGGTAAGGGTGTGAGATGTGATTCACACTGAAGCTTATAGCAGTGCATGTAGAATTAGTAAGCGCTAATATTATCTTCTTGCACTTTAGTTGTATTGCAAATAGTTGAAAACACCCCTGAAGGGCACCAAGTAGTTCTATTTGGGTATTTCTGTTGGTTACAAGCAACATGTCACCATCAATGATGCCTCAATATTTTTTTTTTAATCACACTGAAAGCTAGTTTGTGTGTTTTGTCTGCTTGGCTTGCTTGATAAATTGGGGCCATGCAAGAACTGATCTTGTCAAAAATGGCATTGAATAATAGATTGTTTTGTTGATCAGGTTGCTGTTTACTTACCCTTTTAAATCCCTATTCTGTCTCCTCTCAGCTGGTGGCCTTCTATTGACTTGTTGTTATTTTTTCATGAAGTGAAGGGGTGGGTGTGTGTGTGTGTGTGGGGGGGGGGGGTTACCAAGTGGTGCTATCACTCCTTCTTAAATAATATAAACAAGAGAACAACAAAAAAAAGGTAAGGTCTAAGTCATCTTCCCTGTTAGTTCATTTCAGTCTAGATGGCCCTCGTTCGCTGGAGCATGATGCATGCAATGAAAATACGAGGGTCCTCTTCTCTCCGCAGCCCTGTGTGCACCACCCCCATAAAAGTTGCAACTGCCAGCTCAGGTGGAAAAATGTTGCAGAGTAAAAGATGTATTCAATAAATAGAGAGGGACAGCATGGGGCCTGGGGAAAGAGTGCATGAGACGGAGGTTTGGAGAATGGAATAATGGAAGTGAAGGCAGATGGGGCATGAGTGTACATTAAACAGCAGTGCTTGACGCCTGTGAGAGGAAGCATACCACTGGGAATATAACTCTTAACTAGCATTGTCTTCTTTCAATTTAAAGGAAAAACCAGAGCTGTCATCTATATAATTCTTTCTTTTTAAAGGAGGGTATCACTGAATTTCAGCATTCTAATGTTGTTTTTTTTGTGCCCTGGGATATTTCAGCTGGCGCAATGTGAGCGTGTATGACTTACAGCCACACATATGGTTCACATAGTACGAACAGAGAGACTTGTTAGGAGCATGAAATATCACGTCCTGGTGTAAGATGTACACTGTCAGAGATTACAAACCATTTCTGAGAGCACATGAAATGTAGGTGAGAAGTGAGCAGAGAAGTCTAAACAGTTAGCGAAAAGCAATGGATGAACGGTTAAAAAAGGATAAGTGATGGATAAACAGTTAAAAATAGTTAGGTGGAAGTATTGAGGAATGGTTGAAAAGTGAAAAGTTATAAGTTAAATGTTAAAATTGTTTGCCAATAGAATGGAGAAATGGCTGAAATAGGTAGCTAAAGATATTGGCTAAGTAGTTACCTACTGTATAAGTACTGGCTAGCTAAATGGTTGAAATATTTAGCTAACTGCTAAGTACATCGCATACCTCCGCCAAGGCCCGACAGCCCAACATCCAACATCCATGCATTATCCAGGGAATAATGCATGGATCCGTGCCAAAATTTAATGGGTTCTTTCTTCGCCCATGCTCCATCCTTCCACCAAGTTTCAGGGAAATCGGTTCAGTAGTTTTTGAGTGATCCTGCTGAGAGACTAACAGACAAACATAACCTCCCTGACGGAGGTAACTATCATAGTGTGAAACAGTTTTACAGCCGCTGTTACTTTGTAAAGTCATAATTTCCTAAATGTCGATGCAGAGCTTCAGTGAAAAGATCGAGGAGACAGTTGCGTGCTGTGTTTTACTTGAAATCCCGTCGGCTGTGACTTCGGACATTTTCAATGATATAACTGGGAAACTGGGCCTGCTTGTCATCATAGAAGTAGATAGTGATATTCATTACAACTTTAACTACAAGTATCTGCTGTTTTCCCTTTGACTCACTGCTCCGCTCTCTCTCTGCATGACGAGCACAGCCTTCAGTCTTGACTACTTGACTACTACCCGTGACGTGGAACCAACCAGATGTGTGTGCAGGACATTGAGCGAGACTACAGAGTGCTAATATTACAATACTTATTTCATCAAATAAAGCACATAAAGTAGCACATTTTTAAATTAACACTAACCCTTTTTTCATTTTTTGCTGATCCAAAAAATGATCCGATCCGTGACTCAAAAACTGTGATATGATCCAAACCATGAATTTTGTGATCTGTTGCACCCCTAGCTAAAAGTTATGGGTGAATGGTTGAAATAGTTAGCTACTGTATATGAAACAGAAAAGTAAGGGATAAATGGTTGAAATGCAGTACAGATTAATATCCTATTATATGTAGGCATGGCAAGATGCATTTATTTGTAGAGCACCTCTCAAAGTGCTTATTAGCCAAAGAGGCATTAAGAAAATATATAAAGACAATACGCTTATAAAATTAACTAAGTTTTAATAGGTGATTGTGTAGGATTTAGGTGGATCTACTGACTAAAATGGAATATAATATTGACATTTATAATCTATGGAGGAGTCCACCATGTTGCACCGCCGTGTTTGTACAGTAGCCCAGAATGGATAAACCAAATACTGGCTCTAGAGAGGGCCTTTTGCATATATATATATATATATATATGCAGCATGTGACTTTGACTTTATGAAGTGAGTGGTTTCCTTGGTGGCACTTCAACCCACTAGAAAACATGTGTGCGGCCTTTATGTCTCACAATGAGGATGATTACAGAGGATATTTGGGTCTTGATGAAAGATTGTGATGCCAATCGATCAAGCTGATACATACCTGTCAGAAAGAGAACAGAAATGTGCCATTGTAGTCATGTGTGTCCTCAGAGTTGGCGTGCTGCGGCTGGTGATGGGGCTATGAATGACAGCTGGTCCCTTGATTGTCAGCTCAGCACTCCCTCGACCTCCCATGAGTCTATTTGAGCGGCGCACATACAGTAACATGGTCTCCTACCAGCGAAAGATTTCACATAAAGGACAAATGATTCAGTTGATATGTGGAGATGACAGCGTGAATAGTGAAGAGAATGAAAATCATTTTAATCTTTTCGGCTGTATATGAAGAGAAATTCAAGCAGTGTCATGGAAAATACTTTTCGATGTTTTTTCATTTCACGAAAATAGTGTAAAGAGCAGGGGGTTTTTTTAAAGGGTGTTTTTTTCAAACTAGTTGATAAACGCACATTTTCTTCAGCCCCTCTAAATTTGAATAACATAAACAGCTGGCCCTCTGTGCTTTAAAAAGCAAACCAGTCACAATACTCCGGAGCTGAGATCCCACAAAGTCTTGGTGGCATGTCTTTGTGTCACCGAAGTACATTCATTACGCCTCCTTCTGTCTATTTCAGACAAGGCATCAATTTGAAGATATAAAGGTATCATGGTGCAGGAAATGTCACATTTTCCCTGTCAACTGTGCCAGTGTTTTCTCTGTCTGGCATGGAGAAAAAAGGAGTGGCCTCGGCATGCATCTCTGCCATTTTTCCATTCCCCACAGAGATATTTGAGCGCGAGATGAGTCTCCTTCCATGCCGTGTACACGGAGAGAAAAGAGAATTGGTGCAAGCGCATACATACCTATGAAGAATAGGAAGTTTGTCTTCACCAGTGGAAACGGAGCAAAAGTATTGCATTTACAGCATCTGCTTCACTTCAATAATTCATTGCATTTGAATGTTTTATAAGTAAGCTGTGTAAGCTGGAGAAGGAAGGATGTGGCACTGTAGTGGGAGCTGTTGTAACTTTATCTTGCATAAACGAGGATGGGATGATGATATCTCCACACTGTTAACCCCTTCCAGCGTGACCCCTAACCCCTCTTAAAATTACCGACAGGTTAAATATATTTGACATGTTATTTTGATTGTTGATGATTGTTTAGCTTCAGATGCTGAGTATTGCTCTGCATTGTTTAGAATTGAGTGATTTTGCCTTTGATGAAATTGCATTATGACAATTCCTCTGCACATTATAGTTGTTGTCTTTACTGCCTGGAGACAATAGCCTAATAGGATCAAAAATGAGGCAACCATGATTTCAGCCACGCAGCCCAGCTTTATTAACATCTCCTTATCTCTGATATCATCAAAAGCCTATCATCAACTAAAAGTTAACAGCACAAACCCTGAACTCCTCTATCTCCTGAATGCGACGCACCATCATTTGCTGTGTTTTTTTTTTCTGCCCCCGTGACTGATTATCATTACCTTTTCTTGCAAATACCATGCTCATTACGTTAGTGTACAGCCAAAACATTAGTAGAGGGAGCCTATCTCTCTCCCATGAAGGGAGAGGGGAGGAGAAGAGCTATGGAGGCAGATTTTCCCCTAGCCTCAGCAGCCAGCCCTGGCGCGCTTGGCTATTAACCACAATGAACATGGGCTTTGTTATTAACATCTGTTCATCAGGGATCGGGCCCAGGCCTAATCACCCCTCACACCTTCTGTTTCTGCACAAGAAGAGAGGCAATCAAGGGCATCATTTGGCAGCTGGCTGGAACTACTAATGCTTTTCTCCGGCTCTACTCTGCCCCCCTCTCCCTCCCTTCATCGCCTTTTCTCTCTTCACTGCCATCATTTTTTTCCTCTCTTTTCTCCCCTTATCCTCAAAAAATGTCTTTCCCGCCCTCTTATGGGATTATGTTATTTGAGAAGAAAACACACACATACAGACAGACGAGGACTTGCACAGAAAAAAACATGGCTACACACACACACACACACACACACACACACACACACACACACACACACACACACACACACACACACA
>JBBPCS010000002.1:5517316-5534560 GCA_037974645.1 Hollardia meadi
CACACACACACACACACACACACACACACACACACACACACACACACACACACACACACACACACACACACATAAACGGACACAGAGGCAGAGGGTGAACCTTTGATAGCGGCGAGATGGTAGATTTACCGATGGCCGTAACAGTCCGGCGCCATGGGTGGTTCACATGAACTCAACCTCATCTCAGTCTCTCTCGTCGGTTCCTCCCACTGTATCGCAGGCAGATGTTCACAGGTTCCTATCAGCCCCCTAAAATGACATTCAGGCGGCGTTTGCGAGAAAAAGACAGACACAGGAAGAGATGGAGAGAAAGATGTGAAAACCAACAATGGTGAGAAAGCAAGAGATAATAGCGAGATTGCCAGATTGCCAGTGGGAGATACTATATGTCAAAAAAAAGAAAGAAAGAAAGAAAGAAATCACTGCTGCAGATTCATTCCCAGAGCTAAAGTAAAGTAATATAAGACAGCAAACTATTGTGTTACCCTTTAAAAAAAAAAAAAAAAAAAAAAATTCTTTCAGGGTTTGTTTTTTTTTTTTGGGACATTTCTGGCTCTATGTGCCTGTGCTATTGTGACCATATGATATGTATTTTTTTCTGCCGCGACTTATGCCAGAGATTGCAGCATTTGTTGTCATCGGATTAATCCCTTTGTCAGCTCCGGCCTCTTGAACACATTGTGTCTCCTTCTGTTCCCCACAGGAAGGAAGGACTGGGGCATCTGTGTTTGGGTTGGCTATGTCTAAATCAGCACTCCTTGTCCTATCGCAGAAAGGATGCACTCTCTCTCTCCCTCTCCCTCTCGCTCTCTCGCTCTCTCTCTCTCCCTCTCTCCCTCTCTCTTCCAGGCTCTCTGAATGTCTGTTTCTAACTGAGAACAACATGTCCTCTTCTGTCTCAGTAGAGGGGCTGCACAACACAAAGGCCTTTCATGTGTGGATGTGGGTCTGTGATGGCTGTCACATTCTGGCTAAGTTCTCCAGGGCTGTCAGCTTGAGATGATGTTTACCAGGATGCTGCTGTCAATCAGAAAAGTTGCCATTACTGATATTGGTTCAGAATATTTCTTTGCTTGTGAAAGGGGTTCGCTCCACACAAATCACAAAAAAAAAAAAGGAGATTTGGAGGTTGGTTTCTCAAAACCTGCATGGGTACATAAAACCAAAAGTGTGCGTAGCTTGATATCACTACTAATTTTAATCATAATCATTATTGAATCTATTTATTTAAATGATCACTAAATTAATGGCGTTACAGTTGTGAGTCAGGTCAACTTAAATTGTCTTAGAAATTCTAATCATGAGTTCAAGTCAAGTCATAAAAATGACAAAGATAACATCAAATTTTATTTTTTTAGAGATATCATTAGTGTATTAGAATATGTTCCTGCATGTATTTGTTTGGGTTAACATTCTCCAGATTTTTTTTTTTTTTCCAGGGTCATGCAGCTTTAGCCTCTTTGCAAGCTATATTATGTATGTAGCCATACCCCTTTTTAAAACGAGTCAGTATGAAAAAATAGAAACAGAGAGACATTTCCAACCAACTCATGGAGCGACGGTTAGCTTAATTAGCTAACTAGTTACAGCTGATTAAATGTACCAGCAACAGCTGCCATTTTGGAAAGCTCAGGAGTAGCAACAGTGTTGGGAATCAAGAGAGAGAGCAATTTAGCATTGCACTTCTATAACATTGCCAGACTCACAAACAAGCAGTTAAAAATAAAACAAAAAATAAATGCCACGGAGTTTTCTCCATCCATTATTATTATTAGCACTAAGATCAGGCGAAAATTTACTTCCTAACAACGTTTAACCAATACACAAACATGATACGATCTCTTGCACCCCCCACCACGTGTACTACTGCTAAGTGTGAGCAGGATTTGTCTAATTAGCCTGTTTGCAGGCTCGGAGCATCACTTTTAATGAGGTATCAGTTCCTCAAGGTCATTTCCGTTTTTTCCAGCTTGTGTGTACGTCTTCTGTGCGCACGTGTGTGTTTTCTCTTCCCTTCTGTTTGTTTGTGTTCTCTTTTTTAATTGAAAAATGTTGACTCAGGTCGTCTCCATCTGTTAAGTGAGGAGCAGCATGACCGCAAATAATTATGACCTTTGCAGTCTGTCTTCTTCCAGAAAGCCGTTCTGTCATGGAGAGCACTGCTCGTCAAGAAAAAAAAAAAAAAAAAAAAAAGTGTTGTTACACTTTCTTTATGAATACAAATATATTGCCTGGAATACTTACAACTGTGTGATCATTTAGAGAATTGACTCTGAATGTTTAAAGACTCATTTCTTTTTCCTTCCATTGCCACACTAGCACATGTTTGTCTGTAATTCATATTTGCTTCCTCCCTTCGCTTTCTTTTCCCATTTCCAGCCGCAGGGGTCAAAGATAACGCACTCGCTTGACATTAGTCAACAATAGCTTTTTGGTCATGGCTCACAACGTCCACACTTTACCTCTACAGACAAGGGTCGTCAATTTTATTGTTTAAAAGTCATTCTGCCTAACCTTTATTGACTCCATTTTCTTTCATTTCTTGACCTAACTACCCGTTCAGTTCTCGTCTCCTTCTCACTCGATGGCTTCAGTGCATATGTATTCACCACGCAAGACCTCTCTCATTTCCACTGTTCCCTTCATTGTCGTCTCATTCTTCACAGACAGTTCTATTTCTGTAATGGTGCATGGTCAGCCATTATCTCTCTATCGCACATTTGTCTGTCTAAGGCATTTGGCCGTATACAGATTGAGCTTTTCACCTTGGCGTCACCTAGGCTTGCTTTGTCCACACCATTTTTACCTGTCTCAAACCTCAAACCATGTTTGGCTGACATCTGGCCGTGCTAAAACCGCCACCCACATAAATACCTGTGATTCAATGGGAGGAAGCGTGCCCACAGTGGAAATGATAACAGTGGAACTGGTCCAGGCCTATATAACCAGGGGAGTGGTAGTGTCCCTCCTCTGTCAAAGTAAAAACAGTGAGGTGCTAAACACCTTCCATCCCAACAGTGGCGGGGGGCTCACAATGCCATTAGAAAAAGTGTGGAGAAATACTTGGTGTGTCAATTCCTCAGGCTGGTTATACTGCAAGTCTCTATGTGTCTAGAGATGCTATTGTCATGCCAGTAGGACAGAAAGACAAGGGGATGGGTGCTCTAGGAATTATATATTGAGGATCAAGGAGAGACAGGGGTGGAGGTGGGAGGATGTGAGGGATGTACTGTGCTACTGTATATGTGGTCTGACCCCAGGATGACTATTTAACCACTTACGGCAGGCGCGGTGTAGTGAAGCGCCCACCAACACAAACAGGAAAAAATGGAACGTGGCACTAATGACAGTGCATGCATTAAAATACACACAGACACATGCACATGGCGACGACAGAAGCATACACTATTGTAGACACACACATACAAAGTTGCACCTGAGAGCAAAGAAAAGTAGACCGGGCCTTGATGGGTTAAATGGCCTTGTCCCCCCTGTGTTGAGGGGGAATGTGCTCCTGTGCTGTGAGCGATTGCTTCCTCTCTCTGGGGCTCCAGCATGGGGCCAGACTGGTGGCTGTTAGCTGGAGATGGATGACTTCTCATCCTGCCCCTTCCGACATGTAGAGCACACAGGCAGAAAACAACACGGAAAAACCTGAACACGCAGCCACGAGTCGCACTTTTATTTATACGGTGCACTCTGCTGCAGGATTTTTGTGGAGGTGGGGCTGGGGTGAAAATGACAAGTGAATCACATGCATGATTAACCTTTAAGATTAAGTATATCCTAATGTAATGATAATTTAACGTGATAGCCAAAATAATGTGACAAGGGAAGTATCAACTTTGAAAATGGACCACAACACAAACAGTAGCACGGTAGAGAAAGTATTCCCTAACTTCCCACATTTCATCACACGGGGGGCAATCTGGGTTGGTTTTACTTTAATGTTTTACTAAGGGTGGGTGTTATTGATCAAATCTATCAAATTATATGCATTTTGATACAGTAAATTGCGGGGAAATTCAGTTGAAAAAACTATTTCTAGATTAAATAAGCAGATGAGAATGTAGGTTTTAGTTAATGCACTGAATCAGATGCCTGATCAGGTATTTCATCACGTTTATGCAAGAATCCGGTAAAAAATCAAACACTGACATGAATTGGCTTTGATTTGCAACAAGGCAAGCAATGGCACCCACCGGCTGTCACTTTATATTTGAAATTCAAACTACTGTTTAACGTGAGCAAACTATTTGATCTGTCATCATCTGTTTCGAATTCAAAGTTATGAGTGTATAAGCGCAACAGGTCTTGTACCCCAGCGCGGGGAGTTCCTAAAAATCTATTTTCCTTCTTAGCCATTAAACTACACTACTGTTGTTTGCTAATCCAAAACTGGGAAAACTAGCAAGTCATGCTGAAAGGACAATAATGACGCCAAACCATTTGAGAAGTAATGTATGCAAGCAATGGATTTGATGCCATAGATGGAAGAATTGAGGATAACGTGTACCTGCTTTTCAGCAATGTTAGCTTATGAGGCAGCGTGAAAGAATGTTATTATGTTCAATAATTAATGATGTTATATTCAATGCAAATTATATTAACTACATGTCAGTGTAAATGTGTTCAAAGTTGTTTTTGTTTTTTTTGACAATCTCTAATCCACCCAGTGTATAAAGGAACGCTTTACCCAAAAATGAAAATTCTGTCATTATCTACTCACCCCCATGCCATAAGTCAGGTGAAGTTTCTTAATCCACAAAACATTAAAAGTGGTTTAAAGATTATTTTTTTTTACATTTTAAAACAAGTCCTGAGCTTCTTCGGTTGTTTAGAGTTCTGCAATGCTGGTTTGCTGTGACACTCCGAACTGTTCCCTTAAATGATAGCTACTTTGGTATAAACCTGCAAAATCTCTTGACAGTTGAGAAGTTTCTATTCAATATTACAGTATGTATTGTGAATTCACCCAATCCCATGTACAGTACATACTATGTTGACTGTACAGTACCCAAGATAGTCCAGAAGGTGTAAGGAAAACATGTTCCATTCTGCTCTGTCCATGTGTTTGACCACATGAGTTACTGCACTTCATCTCCACTCTACATGGTCCAAGAATCGAGGTCACCCTCAAAGCCCAGTACAAAAAGCAGACTGATCCGGCAGTGTTGACTTTAACACAATGTCCCGCCTCCCCTCCGAAATGTTCAGAGAGGCCTAAAAAAAATGTATCTAAAGTGAAGTTCTCCCAGCAGGTGGAGTTTCAAACGGGTCCCAGACCAGAGGCACCTCGGGAGGGATCGGATGGCTGCCGCCTTTAGGCCTGGCCAAAGTTTGACCCGCACTAAAAAACAGGCCTGTTCCAGACCATTGCTGCTCTCCCCCTGCTAAAACAACACCGGGGAAAGTGTGCGTCAATATGGGTATGGGCTTGAGTGTAAATGGTGTGTGCGCGAGTGCGTGCGCGTCTACGAGTGGTGAAAGAAGGGCATGTAAAGGTGTGTATGCACCTGAAAACACTGACCCAAACCTGGGTAAACACACACAGGACCACCTCAGGGGTTTTCCCCTTTGAACTAATGAGACGTGCAGCTGAATGTGTCAGTGCACAAAGACATGACCCGTGTGTGTGTGTGTGTGAAGCATTCTTCATGTTAGGTCAAATGTGTTATTTATATGTGTCTACATGAAAGCGTGACGTTAAAGTTTTCTTATACTGAGTACGCTTAAAGTTTATCATAATGAGATTGATACACAAGTGGTTGTCTACACGTCCATGAGGATTTCGTAACAATAATTTCATTACTTTTTCTAATATCTGTGTAATTTAAGGAAGTACGTTTACCTAAACGACTTTTTAGTTTAGGAGGCACAACTTTTTTCAACTTCATTTCTATGATTACATTTAGGCTTAACAAAAAGTAACTACAGTGCGAATAGGTCAGACATGCGATAGGGCTGGGACTACTGAACATCTTAACGGCCGTTGATGGCCACCAGCTGCTAGGCCCCGCCCTTTGGTCAGTGACTGATGGGCCAAACTTGACCTTCTCTCAGAGCAGCAATGAGGAACGGGGCTGGGGGATTGAAAACATCCTCTCGGAGTGATGGCTGTTTCAGGGGCTGGAGACACAAGAAACATGGCCTGCCACTCACACACTCTCAGCAAAGCCAGCGGTGGCATGCCAGACATGTCACCCATGTGCCAGGCAGACTTCGCTGGCCAAGTTGAGTCAGCAGGACACCGCTGGTCGCTAACTTTACCAGATAGAGAGAGGTTGGGTTTACAAAGTTGTTTTTAAAATTCTGGTTTAAAACCTTTCAGTGCCTATTGCAATACTACGGATTTGTGTTCTGTAGCTGAGCAGGCTGCAGGAAGTGAGACTGTTCCACTGTGGATTCTGCCTCTTGGATTTTATCCAAGATTCAGCAAGACATCTGCTCTATTGACAGAAATGACATAGCCTGGTGGCTGACAAAAAGAAAGAAAATATACGTGCTGTATGTGTATGTGTTTGTATGTGTGTTGATACAGAAGTGGTCTTGAGATCATATTCATTAGCACATTCTACTATATGACTATATGAGAGATGACTTTGAGTACTTAGGGATTCACGATATATATAAATCCAATATATTATCGTCCGGATGGGAAATGGGAAATTTACATTTATAAGAAATTATAGCCCATAAATAGAGCTGATAATAGGAAGCCAAATTGCTTTCATTGGCTTTATTATTCATCCTTTTAAAGTTGGTTTGCGATCCACCCCAAAAAAAACACAAAGACGACGACACGAGTGTATCGTCATGAGAAGCGAGTAATTATTGGTTATCAGTATCGACTGAAAAAAGTCCATATCATGCATCTCTAATGTAAATACATGATTGATCCTGTGATTGGGGGAATAGTCCTAGCAAAAGAGGATTATATATGTGTTTTTAGTTTGACAATGCAAAAACTGCTTAAAGTGCTCATGAAGGTGATCAGTGGTGCTGGCTGATGATAAAGGCACATAAATACAAAACAGACACACACCATTACACATAAATAACAACCAATAACACTGTTCCCAATGCATGGATTTCTATTGAGTGTATACAGTACTGTGATTTGTGATGGGGGTGGGGGTGGGGTGGTGTGGGGTGCAACAACACTGAAAGTGCCTTTGATTGTAATTGTTGACAAAAAGCCAATTTTGGGGATATAGGGGTGGTTAAATTTGATTTGGATGTTTGATTTGCTGCAATTTAAATCAGCAATATTACCTCTACAAGGCATCTACAGGGTATTTTGATTTTATTTTGGGAGACAGATCTAAAAAAAAAAAAAAGATCTTAAAATAAATAAAAATTGTGTGTATGTATATATGTGTAGTGTATATATAACCCATTTGGACCATGCGTGGGAAAGTAAGTGATCCAGTGCTGTTTTCAGGGAGTTGTGCAGTCTAATGACAGTCCAATCATCCTGGCTTCTCTGTCAATTTTTTCAGCCGATAATGGGGAGCTCGGCTGATCAAATTGCAGCTGTGGTTGGTGGTGACCTAGCAGGAAAAGTGACATGTGAGAGTGTCACAGAGCTCTGAGGTCACACCACGGCATGGAGAGATTTCTCTCGCCATAGAATATGACAGAGTGGGCCATGCAGTCCCCGCTGAATGAATAGGAGCCATATGTGACTTGGGGCTTGGGTTGAGTTAGCCGCGTCTAATGTTAAAGGGAACATCTCCTGATAGTCATGCTTGAGAAACGGCATAGGAAAATGATGTGCACCCAGGTGGTCAAATGCTCTTTTTGTCTCAGCAGACAACCAGCGCTGCTTTCATTGCTGTTCATCACTTTAAAGGAGGACCCATGGCGGGTGTTTACGGTTCCTTGCTTCCCCTCGGTCCTGCATGCTTCCATGCTCCCCTCACCAAACGAGCGGGAGCTTTTGTTGTAGAATTGAAGAAGTGAAAACTTGTAAGGACTTATAATATATGGTGTGAATATATGGCGCGTGAGTAATAAACCATACATCACTTCAAGTCAAGCTCCTTGGAGTTCAGACATATTCTAAATGCCTTTCGTGGCGACCCCATATGGGCAGCCAATTTAATTTATACAACAACAAAAAAAGAACACCATTTATTTTATACCATATGATATGTATACAATGGTGGTTGTATTGGGCACACAGGCTGGAACATATTGTTGCCAGTCATTAGGCCCAGATTAATACTTGCATAGATATACATAAAACCCAACAGAATGATATTGCTCTGAGTTGGCATCCATAAATTGTGGAGATATAGTGTCGCCAGATAGAAGGCATATGGCCATGGTAGGACACTGCTCCTTAATTTGAGCAGGAGAGCAAGCAGTCCATAAAGATGCCAAGACATAGTTAAATATTTATGCAGATGAATGGAGCAATAAATAAATGGTTAAATGAATAATGGCTCGACTAACGTGATCGCAATAGATAAGTCATGTTTTATTCAGGACCTCTAACCCGTTTAAAGAGAAAAGTAGGCGTTCTAATGACTCGTTTGTTTAAATTCCCTCTCAGTAGAAGTACAGAGATGGTGTTTTGTTCAATTCATTTTCAATGCTCAGTTTAATAATCATATGGCCTTAATTAAGTTCTGGACAAAGTTGCCTTTGGAGATTTCAGGTAATGTTTCTTCAGTTTAAACCAAATGTAGTTTCATAAGAAGAAGGGGAAAAAAACACTGCAAAAATGGTTATGCTGTAAAATGTGAGTAAATCAGCACAGCTCCGAGCTTCATTTTCTCTGTATTGTAATTTTAGTGTTCCTCTATCTAACAAAACCATTTCCTTCCTTTATAGACAGATGCAAGTGGCCCTGTGCTATCCTTCTGTGTGGATATTGTATGTCTCTGGGCTCCCCACTGAGCTTGACCAGATTGCTGTTTTTGCATGCCCTCTACAGGCTAAGACTGGAACTGAGAGTCCACAGGCAAGTGGAAAACTGTCCTGTGAGATCATCTTTTCAAAGGTGAAGCATGAAGGGATATGAACAGAGGTATTACTAATCAGAAAAAAAAATCCAGTTTTCCAAATGACAATATTGCTACATTTTAAACTGTCTTTTTTCAAAATCCCCCAAAAGTGGCCAGTGTTTTTACTGCACCATGCTCAGAGATACTTTTCCCGAGTAGATACGAGGGAAAAGCCGCCAGCAGTACAGACTCAGATACCCACTGTGAAGTCAGGATCACATCAGACATGAAGCTGTCCACAGCATGCCAGCAGGATTTCACTCTTTGTCCTTCAGATTCTTCCCTGTTTTACCCATGGATGTAAAGATTATTCCATTGTACTATTTCACAGTCACAAATACAGTTTGTTTGTTATGTAGTCATGTCAATACGTTTATAACAAGAAATCCCAAAAAGATCCACACGAGTAAAGGAAAATATTATGTCCTTGTGTATTTATTTTCAATTTTTCTAACAAAGAGACAGTGTAAAGAAGAGCTGATGTAAAAATATACTTGTCAACATTCTGTATGCATGAATTGTTTCCACTGAATATAGGTTATTTGTCATTTTGCTGGTGACCATCTTGAGTCTCCCGGGGGCCCTGGGGGGAACCAAGACAGCACATATTTTAAGATCACACTTTCACAAGATCACACAAGGTACTTCACTGTATATAACATTATTTGCATGGATGCAAACAAAGGGATTGTACAAAAGCATTTTCAAAGAGGTAGTGCTACTTTCAAAAGAAATCAGAGGAAAAACTCTTTCAGAGAAATTAAGTAAGGAAGACAAAGAAAGAGCGGCAACTCGGCATGATTTCATGATTTGTCTGTAAAAGCTGCATGATATTTTGATGGAGGAAATAATTATCAAGGGGCACTGTTGTTTGTGCTCACGTGCTTGTTTTGCCTATGTGTCCTTGAGTGTGCGTATGGCTGAGTGTGTGTCTGTCTAGCCTTTAAAGGCTGCGTGTCTTTATTGTGGGGCAGCTGAGGCCCTGCCTGTAGCTCTGTCCAGCACAGAGACTCAGACACCAGCTGCATTCACCGTCACAGACCTCTGCCTGCCTTTGATGTCCGCTCTGCTGCCCAGCCCCTGACCACAGAGACACTGCGTATCCACCAACTATCTCCAGTAAAAAAAATAAAAAATAAAAAACGACAGAAACAACTCACTCCTATTAACATGTTTTTATTATCTAACGGGAGAGGAGAAGTTGTTTGATATCCGTGGACAAAAAACAAGCTGTTCGGGTCTGGGCACTCTGGGGTGTCTGACTGATTGACTGCATGGGCAAAGTTCCCAGGGTCCGTCTTTGTGTCCAACTGCTTTTCAAACAGCCCCAGGCTTGAGAGAGTTTTGCCTCAGGCAGAAAAATGATAAATTAGAATTACATTTTACCAAATCAGGGTGTCTAGGTTTGCACTAGAAAGGTGCAAGAATGAAATGAGATACCCTTTCATCGTGTGGAATCAAAGGACAATGGTGTTGACGTGAATGTTTTTGTCCTTTGGACGGGTAATCATATGAATATGCAAAATAAAAGACTTCCTGCTGCTGTTTTGAATTTAATTGAGGCTGTATTTTACATTTTTGCACATTAGCGTCGAGACGCACAAGCTAAGACTAAGGATTTGCACTTGCTCATGTTTGTCTACTAAATGAAATTAATATTATGCATGTGTACATTTATTTTTCAAATTCGTTTAAAGCTTATAAAGCAATTTGATGTAGTATTAAGCACGGTGTACACATAGTAAACAGAGTAAATGAGATTTATAAAGGAAAGAAAATAAGAAAATATTACTTGGATCACTTTGCAGGTTATCGCTGCAATGCACTTTCCAAACTAAAGTGAGAGAAGTGCTCAAACTTGGGCATACCTGCCTCTCCTTTCACCCTCTTTCCCATAGTTAGCGATTTAGATTGTCCTTCAAGACAGCAAGGTGAGTACAGAGCTGTCCAGCCTGTGATGAGTGGAGCACAGGGGCCTCTATCAAAGATATGCCTTCTTAAGAGAAAGATGAGTACAAGGAAAGACGAAGGGGAAAAGAGAAAGAGAGAACAATATGTACTGATCCTATTATCCTTTGTAACACAGGTTTTTAGAGAATGTTTGTATCACAACTTCTCAGGAAATAACCAGGTACAGTGACATTTCCATCACAGGCTGTGCGGTGCTGTAGACAGATGACACAGGTGTCCTTGTAAACCCCCGGATCGCGGATCGCTTCACGATCGTTGTTAGCCTTAAAGCCCTTGCGCAAGCAACTCACAAATGCCTAATGGTCTTTATCATAAATATCAGTACTGCAAAGGTTATAGTTAGATAGATATGTCCCTGCGCCACGTTTGACTGATGCTGCTTTCGAATAGGAAGCACATTGATAGAGGAGGCTTATTGCTAAATAACAGGTTACTCTCAGGGTAATCTCAATGTAGGTGAAATATCTGCTCTCGCGTAAAGGTTATCTCAATATAACTTCTACATTGTTCTTTCAAATCTCAGCAACCCCCTCAGCTAAACTAATGGAAGACCTTGCCATTTTACAATAGCATGAGGCAGGACTGTGAACTTAGAAAACAGTCTGCATCAACACGTGACCCGAACAAAGCCGCTGCAGCTTTCTCCACATAGCTAGAGGACTGCTGTCAGACGAGAAAGACTATTAAAGTTTTGACTAATGGTTAACTTGACTGAATTATAATCACATGATAATATCTATTGACCATCATTGATTTGCTATTAGAGGACTAGTTTAACCTTGATTTATAGCTCCAGACCTGCCGAGTCCAAAGCCATAAAGGGATCATTGACAAGCAACAATAGCCCTTCTTAACATGCCCCTAAGGTCCCCTTCAGCACCGGATCAATAACTGACCTCTATTGCCATTATTTACTGGCAATAACATTTCACCTCTTTCTGGACATGATGTACAGTATCTGTCTGGGTGGAACAGGGATACATTGTTCTTAACCTTGAGCTAATAGGCTTAAATAGTCTGCGGTGACTGATGTGTAGGAGAAATAAAGGTAAAGAAATAAAGGGGTAAAAAGAATGACTATACTGTATTTCCTATGTGTTTTTACATTTATAGGGCTGCAACTAATGATTATTTGTATTTTCTTCATTGATCTTTTTGTCAATAAAATATCAGAAAATTGGGCATCTAGTGGCCTAGTGGTTAAGAAGCTGTAATATCAACAACCTCGGTTCGATTCTCCATATGCCTCCCCTTGTTTCCTATAACCTCTCTACTGACCCCCTTTAAGTAAAGACAGTTATGTCAAAGCTATACATAGTATATAAAAAGCAAATCATGGATCAATCTTCAAATTGATAAGTTTGTTTTTACCAATAGTCCAAAACCCAAAAATATTCAGTTTGAAATTATATAAATTAAAGAAAAGCAAAAAGCATTTAAGAAGCTGGTACCAGCCAAAGTTTGGCATTTTTGCCTGAAAAGTAACTCACATATATTACTCAATTATCAAGTCATATTTTGAGCTCAATACATTTAGGTTAGGATAAATGCCACCATGAAAATAAACTTACCAAATGTTCCTCCTGTCAAGCTCAGGGGTGGAAGAGTAAGAAGAAAGCAATTATTTTTATTTTCATTGCTATTTTGAAGCGACTGTGCAGTTCACAAAAGTTATTCGTGGAATGAATGTTGAATTTCTATAATATACTGTGGAATTATTGTCCTACGTTTGTGGCTAAAACATGTGTGCATTGGTTTACACACTGTGTGCACTTAGTTATAAAAGCTACGATAGCTTGCCATTAAGGGGGACCTGGGGAACAGAGTATCTCTCACTGAGTGACCTTTATTATGAAAAGAGCCAGTAGGTCATTGGATGTGACACATATGCATTAGGCTGATTAGGCGCTGCTGCCCTGACTGGGGTCCGCAGGTGTCCAGCAACTGACACCAGCCTTTCTCTCTTTCCAAATTAAAAGTAAATGACAAAAATCTGACCTTTTTATTTCGTAGAGAAAATTACTTTACTTGG
This sequence comes from Hollardia meadi, assembly GCA_037974645.1. Lineage (NCBI taxonomy): Eukaryota > Metazoa > Chordata > Actinopteri > Tetraodontiformes > Triacanthodidae > Hollardia > Hollardia meadi. The sequence goes on from JBBPCS010000002.1 coordinate 5,530,334, forward strand.
CATATATGAGGAAAGGTTAAGTCGTGCGTTGCTTTCTCTAAGACACTGTGAGGAATATCTGTTTTACGAAGAAAAACTGAGAACACTGCTTAGCTTGCATTTGATGGGAATGCAGATTTGATCAAACGTAAACGTCCCTAAAGGTTGTATATCCACGTGATCATGCATGAGCACACGTCTGCATTCCAGTGTGTGTCTGTCAGTCAAAAGAATCCACTCAGACAGGTGATGTGGGTGAGTTATCCATTAAAAGGATACAGAATCCCTTCCTCAGCAGTGCACAGTTTGAGTGCACTCAGCAAGACCTTGACGGGCCCCAGAGCCAGGGCCTGTCAAGCCAGGAAGCAGAGTGATGGAGAGCCCACACCATGGTGCACTGGACCCTGGCTCTCACCCACGCACTGCCACTGAGGCTGCACACTCAGGGGCCTACGGTCACTGCAACACAATCCAGATGTACACTACTGTGCGTGTGGATGTGTTCAGGTATGCGTGCACTGGCTGGGAGTACACGCACATGTTCCTCTCGCTAAGGGTATGGGAATGTGCCAACAAAGGGTCAATGCAGATTAAGATATTTCCTGCCAGTCTCCTGTCTGTTTGTCTCAGGGGCTCTGGATATTTCCATTATTGCAGGAAAATTCGCTCAAATCCCCAAACCTTGTCAGCCAATGACATGCAGTCCCAGAGGACACTGGGCTTTAACTCTGAGGGACATTAATGAAAAGGCAACCAGCCGGCTCCCTGAAGAAATACCACTGGCGCTGCACCAGATAATGCCCATGAGAGACTAAAAGCAGGGCTGTTTCTTACACAGAAAGTTTGCAAAAGTTGGTGACTATATTTTGTTTAAAGTCATCATTACGCACTGATTTGACTGAAGCAAACAGGAAAGGTTCGCAAGAACTAGACTTGATTAACAAAGTGTTCAACAGACAGCCATGAAGTCTTTGTTTGTGCTGACAGATCTCTGACAGAAAACCAATGCTCTTCCTGTAGTGAATGTTGTAGTTGGCAAAAACCCGCATTAATGATTAAACATAGAAGTTTGACTCAACAAGATGTATCTCACCCTCGTGCACATTCAGTTACCGGCGAAATCGCCTGTGTACATAATTGCGATGTGTGATATACCTCCTAAATGTCTGGCAATATAGCAAATCATTTCAAATTAGTAGTGAGCCATCACCGCAGTGAACACAACGCTGTTCTGACTATAAATCAGAGCTCAAAGGACTTATTAAAGCAAAATGAGTAACTCCAATTTCACTAATTGGTGCTGTGATTTTTTTTAAAATAAGTTTGCATGATTCCTTCTTCACCAATTGCAGTGAATAAAGACACTCTGGGTTGTTATGAAACTGAATCAATAATGTAGAGCACTGCTGTGTCTTGATGCATGCATCTATATTAACGATTCGTTAAAGAGTAAGGATATTATGTTATTAAGGAGTGATTCTTAGTTGCAGACACGCTGCTTATCAGAGCAGAGTCTGCTTGACTTAAAGTATCAAACTATTAAAATCAAGATCAAAGCTGTCGATCCTGTGATAAGTGAATATAATGTCAACAGTTAATTGAAAAATACATTAACATCCTATCACTATGTCATGATATAGCTGTGTATTTATGTCTGTGTGTGTGAGAGAGAGAGAGAGAGAGAGAGAGAGAGAGAGAGAAAGAGAGAGAGAGAGAATCCTGCTAGCCTGAAAATCAGTTTGGGCTGTGAAATCCCCGTCAGTACTCAGGGCTTAGGCATTCTGATCTGCTTGGGAAAGCTGCCACACTAATAAATTGCATTCACCCGGAACGGTCACATTGTCTCACTGTAAATGTTCTAATACTCCTGTGTGCAACAGTCGCACTCTCTTCAATATCTTAGCAAAATCAATAGCAACCAGATAAACACGTCAGCTGCATAATATCTTGGCAAAAATCCAGGACATGTCTGCTTTAGAGAGAACAGTCTGACATTTTGGAGAAAAAAAAACAACTTTTGTTTGTTGTCAAACCTATTAGATAGATGAGGAAAAACAATACAGATTTTATTTGTGCATCCGCAACAGAGATAGGTCCAGGATGTGTTCCCAGCTAGCAAAAAGACTGGAAACTAGGGGAAACAGTTTGCCTAGTGAGTTGCATTAAAAGTGTCTTAATTATATGTTATCTTGTTATTTAAAAGACAATTCTAGTTTATTAGAAATTTTGATTTTTGTAAGTGTGGTAATTGTTTCTATTGGTTGTGAAAATTGTTATAATAAGCAGTGGCAAGAAACACAAGCAGTCAAACAGAAACAAAGAAAACAGAAGTAAAGAGTAAAACGATTGCTTAAACTTTACCAACTTCTACTTTGACCTATAATACCTCTTGACATAGTTAACCTGGGTCAAATTTTAGTTTGTTTACAACCCGTCTGATTTTTTTTCACCACTGTTTATTGCCCTGACTCAAGCGATGTCGCTATGTTTCCAGAACAACAATTAAAATGTGAAGAAATTAAAATATAGAAAACAGCAAATGTGTTCTTGGATAGCATGCCTCAGGCACACAAAAAGTGGAAATAGCTCCAGCTCTTGTTCACGCATGCTTCTGGATTGTTTAAAGGCATATTTCTCCTCACTAATGGAGCAAGTTTTCCTTATGACTCAAGCATGTGCGCTAACGTACACTAAAGATGCCATTTTCATTAGAATGTGAGTCTGATTCCTAACATTCCCAAAATATGGGACTGTTCCTTTAAACCCTTTGGGCTATAAACCCACATAGTGTAGATTTTGAAGATTTCAGCATCAAATATTTGTACAGCTGTATACCGGCGGTTGCATAAGTTAACCAGCTACCATCAAAATATCATTAGCAATAATTGAAACTCTCTGTGGATCTCTGCCCTCTAGGTGTGAGGGCCGTCAGAGTTAGTTATGTAAAGGAGGACATGATGACAGTGGATGATGATATGTGTATGTGTGTATGTGCGCGTGTGAAAGGTGAGTGCGGTTGGTAGCTTGGACAGTTCGCGACCCAGCGGGGACATTGGCGCTCCGGCTGGGTAGGTAATGATATCAGATGCCACACTCCACAACAACAGGTGCCTTGGCAGTACCACCTTCTACCTCCATGCTGTGTCAATGACATCAACACCAACCCACTGGTTAATTATAGATCACCAATCCTCTGCTTGTCACTGTTCAGCCATGATAGGAGCATGAGGCTGGGGGACATGTTCTGCTGAAGCAGGTTGACAGGTTTGATAAAGAACGTGACACCGTAAGTTGAATTTTTGACTTTTCTTCCCCGCTTTGAGCTTTTTTTTTTAATGTCACAATGTCCTGCATCCATCTCTCCTCTTGGTATCATGAGAATGATGTATTTAAATGACTTTTGCTTGAATTTATAATCATCCAACCATGTAATGCAAATATTTAAATCTAATAAACTAAGACCATAACTTGTTAGACCTTTCCAACGACCAAGAAGGGAGCTGAATGGTTACCAGTTAGCTCTGGCTGGTAAACCGACCCAACCATTGGACTGCTAAGAAAAAAATAGATGGCATCCTCATCACAGCTTCTGTTTTTGCTTTTGATAAATGGCCATAGATGCAATAGCCCATAGGAGAAGGAAATAGCACTCCACTTTGCTTTGTGGCATTCCAGTTTATTATCGCTGACAAAAATCCCAACATTTAAATGCAATGGCAATAACAAACTATAAAACTTGTCCCCACTGCAAATCACAGTCAGTGCTGCCCACAGTGCTTTGGAGTTTATTGGCAACATTTGTGCAAAGACAGTAGTCTGGAGTTGCAAGAAATGTGAATTATATGTTTACATGTTTATGTCTGCTAATGAACTCCCCCATTTTTTCCATGAAGGACACTTGATTTTTGTTGTCTTGAACCTCATATGCTCAGAAGCCTTGTGACTAATTCAGTAGAAGTGCTCAGCTCCGGGGTGGAGACTAGGAGCAGATTTAGGTGCAGCATTTGGATGACCATATGGAACTCTTTGTGGCGCCAAGAGACCATGCAGCTTGGAAACCTGATCACCATCTCCCTGGTGACAGCTGGAGCCTTTACACCATCAGAACATTTGTAGACTTCTAATTTGTCATAACCACCTCCTGTGGCAAAGAAATATGCTGCAGAAATTAGGTAAGCAAAGTTTGGAATTTCAGGGACAGAGCAAGATTTCTGGAGAGAGGAGGTGGGGGGGGGGGGGGGGGGGGGG
>JBBPCS010000002.1:5534660-5547970 GCA_037974645.1 Hollardia meadi
CAGGGAGATAGCTGGGAAAGGGTTAGGACATAGGAGGAAGTGTGTGTCAGTGAATGTCTTATGCTTACATAATTCCCCCTACCCTCAAATTATAGGGTTTTCACTGCACAGGACAAGAAATAAATATTGCTCAGAGCATGTATGCAACCACATGTAGACCTCTTTGTCATGTCTCTGGCATTCTCAGCATACACACTGCTGTCAGTGTCCTCAGGAGGTATGAGAGGGGTTGTCCTTGCTCCTGTCCAGTCATAATTTCACAAGTGCTTGTGTATGAGTGTGTTTCTGTGTCTGTGTGTGCAGGCCATGCATGTGCATGTACCTCTGCACCTAGTGGTTGTCAGTCAAGCGCAAGCTCTCTCTCCCTGAAGTCCCTGAAGAGGGCTGCTGGTTCTAGTAGCTTGTCAGTAAATATATCGCATTAATATTTCATGGAACTGTTTTTTTGTTGCAGCTTTCTCTCGGTGTACCTTGTTGTTTCTCCCCATTTGTCTGAATGGACCATGTACCTCATGCTCATCAACCAGAAAAAAAGCTCATTTTCCATCTCCAGCGTGTAAAGTGTTTTCTGCCTGAAGGCACAATTCTCTTGTCATTGTTGTACACTCAGGGCCTTGTTGTGGTGTGATGTAATTGTTTTGCTCCGAGACCCTTCGTGTTGCATCCTGAAAACAAAGGAGGGTTTCATGGTCTATACGACTCTAAACCTTTTTAACTCACAGTGCTAAGACCATGATTGTTTAGCTAACAAATTAATGACTCTCTAACAAAGGCTCACAGTGTCAGAACAGTAATTACTTGAATACAACTTGAGTATCAGCAGTCGAATTTGTGTTGTGTATGTGACACTGTAAATAGAGACTCAAATTCTCATTGCACCTAGAGGAGCTCTGGGAAAGGCTTGCCGGCTAGCATTTTTGAGTGAGAATAGTCCAAGTGTTATTTTGTTGCGCGGTGTAAATGCTCTCTATTGCTGATGGTTGACTCTCTGCAGGCAGCCTCACAATTCTCAGGTGGGCCTTCCTACAACACTAGCTGAATTAAGTGGATATGGCTACGAGATTTTTAAAGTGCGTCACGCCGTTGGTCTACCGTGACATTGCTTGGTTGTTAAGTTGCTAAGTGTTCTTTAGCGGTTTACAGCAGGGTTTGGCATGTTTCTGACAAAGCAGAATGGGGCCATCAAAATCAGTTGGCCTGATAATGGATGGAGAAGTGACAGATTCTGTTTCTGTTCATTTGGTTCAAGCTGGCACTTCAGGGAGAACAGCAGACAGAGAAATGTCCAAGTGGGCATCAGGGAAGGATTAAAAACGATAGAGCCAGGCCTTATGAAGCATAAAATGGAAGCTGTGTGGTTGTGTATGGTCTACAGTGACCGTGATAGAAACTGTTCCATATCTAAACCCTAACGGCCATTACTGTACATCTGTAAGGCACATTTTGCCGAAAAACAGGCAGCTGTATTTGTGTGACTATAGCCAGTGTGCAAAAATGTCTTTTTATCTTCCATTAATGAAAATGAGAATTAGGGGTCCACAGAAATGTTTTTTTTCCAGGGCTGATGCTAATATTTGGAACCGGTATATAACTAGTGATAACTACAGATGGACTGTGACTAATTCCAATTTAATGAAATACTGTACTTAAATATAATTTTGAGTTATTTGTACTTTACTTTTTTTTCTACTTTATACTTCCACTACATTTTGGAGGTAAATATTATACTTTTTTACTCCACTACAATTATTATTTTGTCAACTTTGTTACTAGTTTGCAGATTCAGATAATTCAGTATTGATAGGCTTCTACTTGTGACATGTAAGCAATCGGATCGTGTTTTGGGCGGCATACTGAGTGAGACCACAGAGTGGTGTCGACCGACATGGAGACGATGCTGCATCAGAGCCGAAGTAGCACATTTTTAAATTAATTTATTTCATCGGCAATAGGCCAAAAAAAAGCACAGACACTGATAATTGGAAAAATGCTGGCCTTGATAATCAGCCAAACCGATAATTAGTCTATCCCTAATGAGAATACACTGATCAGATACACCAGATTGGTATCAGCACCAATAGTGACCTTATAAAGAGGACTAGACATAACCACTTCACACTGATTACATTTTTCTTTGTCAATGTCATTAAAGAAATTGGGTGTTTCTGCTATTGGTTAAATTCATTCTGTCTTGATGGGCTGCCGACTCTGGTTTTAGTGCCACAGTTATCACTGGCCTCATGGCACCTTACATAATATACACAGTGAGGTATTCTGATTCCAAATTTGGGAAGACGAGACCACTGATATCAGACTCTATTTGCAGATATCCTGAAATGAGGTAATGAAAGAGAAAAATTTGTCTTGGTGCATCCCTAAACAAAATAGCAATTTTTCTTTACAGTAATCTAATGTTATTTTTGTCTGCATTTGTTGCACAGGGGGTTCAATAACCCATCTTTGATTCTGAGGAAGGCACTAAGCTGTAGCTGTGACTGTTACTTCTTTTATTTGTTCTTTGGTTTGGTTTCTGAATAAAAGCTGTCAAACAGCTGCCAATCCTCAACCAGTCATTTCCTGACAAGAAAAGGAAATCTTGTTCCGTGTTAGCAGCCAGGCACAAAAGTCAGGGTGAGAGCAAAGACGAGAATAAAAGGAAAGAAAAGGACTGGCTTTAGAAGTGCTCAGCTTCAGTGGCAAGCTAGCTGGACTGTAACTTAGATATGTAGTTTGGAGAGAGAGAGAGAGAGAGAGAGAGAGAGAGAGTGAGTGAGTGAGGGGGTTATGGATTTTAATCTGTCAGTCGATAAAGGTCAGCGCTCGAAAGGGCTTTATTCCTCAGCTCCACATCAAAGTGTAAATCCGCTGATTGCAGGCCCTGAATGGGAAGACAACAAGGCTCCATTTGTGGTCTATTTCTATGGCTCAGTGTGTATAAGACCCCGCGTGCGCGGTCCCATAATACAGGGGGTTTCTATCAGGGGCCCCCTAGATCAATGGGCCGCATGACCTTTGCATTGTGCTGCCGGCTTGGCCCGTGATGTCATGCCATCTATCCGGTGCTCCACTTAAAGGGGCAAAAGAAAAGCAAGGCAAAGTCCCACACCTTCCTCCCACTGAGCCACAGAAAAGACAGCATGAAAAGCATCATCTGCAAATGTATCCACTGAAACAGGATTTATTCCTCTCGAAACACACCTTCGCAGATTAGGGAGCTCTCTGAAAAGTGTGTAGGTTGTTTGGAAATAAGATGCCTGCTGGTTAAATGCTGCATATAACAATGCCAATTGTAGGTGATTGCTGAATCACTATTTGAATGCATGTGTGCTGACGTTAACAAAAGTCTTGTGGGCTGATTCAGATCAGCCCTATCACTTCTGGAGTGTTGTTCTGCATTGATCTATGGCTATTGAAATTAAACGTGGTGCGGCAGAGACTGTGGGCCAAGAGACAAGAGAAGCCCTCTCATTGTTCCCAAGTGAAAGGTCCTCTTTATAGTGAGGAGAGACGATGGCAGCTGGTAGGTTCTTCCCTCTATAGAAGATAGAGCACTTTCACAGAGTTGTGGAGTGCATTTGAATGGAAATCTAAAGAGGTAGGCGTGAACCATTTGTTTTGCTATGTTTGTGTTTGCTGTCAACATGTCTGTCTGTGTTGTGGGGCGGCCCCTTTTTACTGCACAAAGTGGTCACCCCCCCCCACTCCCACCCCTACCCACACGACCCTACCAACTCTGTATCTCCCCCCAAACCCAGACATAATCGCGGGGGAGGAAGAGTTGCCCCAAAAGAGAGTGCCGGAGCCATCTTTGTGGGCAGCTTTGTCATGGCGACAGATGTTGTAATTGCCAACTGATGGATCACTTGTCAAGGACGTCATTAGGATTTTGGTGGCCAGACCCATTGGAAGAAGAGAAGGGCTCAAAAGAACGACTGGGAAAAGATGGAGCTGGCTCAGGAATGGATGGGACACTAGGTCACATCTATCAGCCTTTTGACTGCAGCCATGGAGATTGATAATGTGATTGGCCACGCATTATAGGAGACACCATCGAGGATAAAAGAGTCTCTACTTCTGCCTCCTTGTGATGGTATGAAAACTTTACGGGATGGGGTGCATAAACAAAAAAGCCTTCAGTGGTTTTCTATGAAGCGTCATATTGCACAGCGACAACAGACTTTGGTTGATAAATGATGTACACATGTTCACAAATGCGCAATTATTTATGATTCAAAAGTGATTCAAAGTTCATTTTAATTGGATCAAAGAATAGAAAATATTTTTAAAAAACCTTAAACTTCTATGTCGTCAAATTAGGGAAGCTTTCAATTCTGTGCGTCGTCTCAATGTAAAAGATAGTGGGGCCCCCTCAAAGAGCCGGACGAGGCTGCTGAGGGGCCCAATCCCGAGAGAGGCATTATTCTCTGGTGGCATATTCAAGGTCATTTAAGCAAGTGTCCCCACGTTCCACAAAGTGTCACTCTACACCAAAGTAAATTGTCAGTTTGTTTATACGTGCCATTTGATTGCGTAAGGCACCCTCCCATGCACACACATACACACCCACGCACACACATACGCACACACGAAAGGCTCCCCAGAGGTCAATTAGTACAGACAAGGGGGCTTTCAAACAAAGGGTGCTAGTGGCCCAGAGCAGCCAAGGGAACCACATAATTAACAGTTATAAAGTACTTTACTCTGTTAATTTAATTAGTTAATCCTTTTATCAGTGATTCTTTGTGGAAGGGAGTCATTACAGGGCTCCTCTTCCAGTGTTACACATGGACTATGGCTCCTCTTCCAGTGTTAGGGCTGAATGGCTGATAATGGAGCTTCAGAAGTGGTCTGATCTGTGATGGCTACAAAGACACTCTGGGAGAATTACAAACCACATCTGAGGTTTGTGGACTTGCAGATTAATGACATCAAGAAGACATCATCATATGTTAATTTTCCTCATTACCCTGCAATCTTGGCCTCGGTCAGGTGTAGGGATGTTACAGCGAATCAGTGTCTGAGACGTTTTACTTTTGATTGTACAAGCACTCAACAAGAGAAGAGACATGTACAGATCAAATGAATCGGAGCATATGATGTTTCTCGTCTCTGATTAATTGGGGATGATTGAAGTCACCCGATCATTTTCATGTGCTGCCAAGTCTCATCCCTTTGTCCCTTATGGAACATCACCCCCTCTGCCAAAAACCCATATCTGTCTTCGCACTCAGGAAATTATTCAAATGAGCCGAGCTTGCCATCACGTTTACTTTACCGCACCACTTGAAGCGTTGCCGATAATGTGCATGTAATCCTATGTGATGTAGCTGCACACAGTGTCACCTCTTTTCCGGTGTAGCACCTTTGAACATCAAATCTTTTCGGGAAAATGTTTTAATAATCAGCTCCACTGCCCCCTGTCGGGTAGAGAACCCGGGTTCAGGGGGAGCCACTAGATAGAAACCCTCCGGGCCTTGCCTTCGCTGCACCTACACGAGCCTTCAACTCGCACCTAAAGATAGAAAAGCACACACATTCAACCTCAGGTGACTCACAGAAATACACACAGGAGAAAAAAAGAATCATCAACAGGCTCTGTGTGTGCCTGCCGTCCTATTAAAGTGGTACACAAGGTCCTGCTGATTACTACAAGCCTTACAGTCACAGCTTAACACTATTATAGATGAATGTGCTGGACTTGCTGTAGCTAAATCTCATAGCTACTGTATGTAAATATCCTGGCACAGTTTTAGTAACACCTTTGCTATGGCACATTTTATTGACAAAACACAAGTGGTGAATGAGTGTTTGTGCAGTAGGATGGAGCATCAAACAGCAGCTATTTTTACTGATGCACATTCACAACAGTTAAGTCATGTATAAAAAAAAACATAGAATTCACTTATTTCTGTCCAAAAAATATTGCGTTTGTTCAGTTTCTATATCAGGATGGCAGGATGTTTTGAGCGCAGTAGGTCAGTGCCAAGAAAAGCCGGTATAGAGTTTGCAATCAAACAACAGCTCCTCATCTGACCAGATGGCTGATTGTTTACTTGTGTGGAAAAAAAGGGCATCTCTGATTGCAATCACTCCTTAACCGTTGCAGCTTCATTAGGCAGAGTTGGAAAACTCTGGACGATGTACATGCTTAAACACCTGTTAGTTTCTGTTAATGTTAATCTGGACCATGTGCATCTTTCCGACATGTCAAGATAAAGTCGGGAGACATGTCATTCTAACACTGGAGAATTAGCCCCTCGTTAATTAAATCCACCTGCTGAAGCATCACCCAATGTCCTCCAGCCTGTATCCTCGAGCTACCAAAAAAAAAAAAAAAAAATCTTCTGTTTCCCCCTTTCTCCAGGGTTCTGTGTAAATAATACAAACAAACAAACCATCAAAGTTACTTATTGCTCGTACACAAAACAGTTCTGAATTTTTAATGGGGAGGCGCACACCTGAATAACACGAACCTTTAAAACCTGAATGTTTCATGTCAACTTTGTGAGAAAGGAACATTCAGTGTGTCACAAAAATACAAATAAAAAAGAAAGACTGAATGATAAAATTAGGAGATAATATGCACTTGAATTGACAAATGTCTTAACAATGGTGAAGCATTCAAGCACTGTTCTTAAGTACATTTAATGTTACTTCATACTCCACTACAGTTCAGAGGGAAATATTGTACTTTTTACTCCACAAAATTTATTCTACAGCAATAGTAACCATTTACCTCACTATTATTTATTTATGCAAAAAATGTGATGAGCTTATGGCATATGACAATATTGAATATGAATATGAATGATTATGAATGTGACAAATAAAACTTAGCAGTAGATATAATGCAGTTCAAATTGGCTCCAGTTCGACCATGTGCAGCAATGTTGCCACCTCCATACTGCATCAATAACAATTAATCAATAATATACTAAGCAACAATGTAACACATAAGAGGGTCTGGATAACAATTTTTTTTTTTTTACATTTGATACGTTAAGTGCATTCGTAATAGTTCTTTTCTTCTAGTTAAGTCCATATTTGAATGCAGGACTTGACTACTTTTCACTATTATGTTGTACTTTACACTATTGTATTACTACTTTTACCTAAAAAAAGAAGAAAAGATCTGATTATTTGTTTTAAAACCATTGGATCTGTATATATATATATATATATATGAAATTAAATACATGTGAAATATTATTTATAATTCATAGTCTTGTCAAAATTATAAAAACTGTACAAGACAATGTAATACGTACTACAACCCACATAACTTCAGGCTATAGGATCAAGTTTACAAACTCCCCCAACCATGGAAAAAATGGCTCCCCTATAATTTCTGGCAGTCTTTGATGGGGATTTGTGCCCAAATGGAAATGCATCTGAAATGAGCAGCCCTCTGCGGCCCCCACAGTGTGCAAAGATGGCATACAGCAATAATCTTAAAAAATGTAATTAAACACAGATAAGATTAATACAATCAGGGAGAGATGATTGAAAGATGCTGTTGTTGTGTAGGAGGGTGGTGAGGCCCCCGGGCCCCTGGGCCCCAAAACGAGGCGGCTAGCTGTGGGGAAGGGGGCCCTTCGCACTGGGATTAGCTTAGCCAGGTGGGGGAGCTTCGTGGTTTGAGCATTTAAATTAGCAGTGAGATGACAACCCCCATTAGGAGGGATTAAAGGCCTGCTGGCAGGCAGAAATGCACTGGCACTGGCAGGGGCATCCGTCACACAAAACCCAAGGCGATGTGGCACAAGTCAGTCACTTGACAGCCGCTGTCGTTCTCCTCATCACAACCACATATAATGCAATTTCAAAGATTTAGGTTAACTCTGGATTTTTATTTATTTATTTCCCTGTTCTCATGGCATTATATTGTGGCGCAAAAGCACTTTCAGGTAAATACACAGAAGGTAATTATTGATATTCCTCTTAAAGTCGCCTTGTTCTACTTTTTTTTTAGTGTATCCATTAGTTCAAAACAGTACAAATTGTTGCACTAAGGCAGTTTATCACAGAAGTTACATTAAGCCAAAGTTAAGTTTTGACTGAATAGCGACTTTGTCTCGTGACCTTGCCTCATGGTTTGGGCCTGAAAACAATTTTTGTTTTATGTTTATTTTACAGCTGCCTCTTTAATGGCTCCGTTTCAAATGTGGGAGCTGCAGAAGCACAACTATGCAGCCTCTCTTAAAGTTAATTCAAGAGGACAGCGCCCAGGTTCAGGGGTGAGATCGCACAAAAGTCCAATCACTGTGGAGGTCCCCGCAGAGAATCTGTCTGTCGGTGGGATTGTGCTAACGTCAAAAAGCTGCAAGAGGAATTACTGGCTTACTGCCACGTGACAATGGCACTTTTTGTTCCTGATGCACTCCCAAGTTCTGAAGGCGGAGGAAAACAAAGCAAAAACCAGCAATCCGATTAAAACAATCTCCTTGTGTGTTGATTAACGTACATTTACATGAGAATAGCCCTCTGTGATTAAACAGTGGTAGGTGAGTCCAGCACCCTATGTGGTGTTATGGCCAGAAAGAAGCCCACAATGCACTGCACTATGCTGCACACCACGAGAGGAGAATCTTCTCTGCCTGGCTGTACGCAGGCTGTTTGGCCTGTGCTGCTCATCGTAAATGTGTCATCTCTCCCACAGTAGCTTACAAACAAGAACTTTTAAAGCCCACCACCTGCTGGAGTAAGAACTGGGATCAGTGTGGGATGAGAGGATCGTATCTCTATGCAAACTAACTGATGACAAGTCCCAGATAGACACAATGACAGCCCAGGGTAGAAATCGGAACACCAAGTGGAGGTCGGACCCTCCCTCTAAAACATGCACTTTAAAAGCTAAGATTTATGATTGAGCATTTCATGGTTCTTGCGATCTCCTTGTATGATGAACATACAGACATCTAGAGTTGTCCTTACCTTATGAGGTGAGGGCTGCAAAACAAACAATGACAGGCACTGCAAGGGTGTCAGTAACAGCTTGAGATGGCGGAGAGGGGGAAAAAAAAACCCGGAGATGATAAAAAAGGAACTGTAGACAGACAACGTCAGATGTCACCGTTTGGTATTTCTACAAAGCTCCAGAGAGAGGGGCTAGCCTGGAGCCATCGCTGAGTTTGAGACAAATGAAGTGAGAGTGTGCGAGCTCCTGTGCCAACCTGGGCCTTCTCTCTTCCCCTACAGTACACCGAGCTCTCCAGCGGCAACAGGAAATCAAACAATTAGCAGGAGGGAAATAAAAGGTCCTATTTCGCCCTCTGGCAGTTGTAAACACGGTAACAGTGTTTGGAATACGCTGCCGTTATCATGCAAAAATTCTGTTTCCTGCCGTATCTTGCAACGCTATCAAACAACACTTCCTGACAAAGAAAAAAACAATGATCTGATTAAAACTAAAAGGAGTATTCTGACCTGTGTATTCTTTACTAGAGTAAAAGTAGGAAATCTCCAAAGTAGATTTCCTAGATTTATAGAGAGATACTCCAATTTGCTTATTTATAATTTATACACCAACTTAAATGAATAATTAGCATATTTAATATGATCACAGTAAGAATATTTGACTATGCAGAAATGATGCAAATGCACAGAGCAGAAAGAATTTCTTACTGTTACTTTAATTATTTTCTTAATGCAACAGCAACATAATCTCTCAATAATCATCTTCTTGATTCCACACACTCAAGTGGAGAAAATACTAACTGGAGTTATATATTGACCATGTCTTTACAAAACAATTAGAACAACAGGCGTATAATGTACACATATATTGATATTATATATTAATTTGTATGTATTCAATGAATTTTCTGCCAAAAAAATAAAATAAAAAATCACAAATGAATAGAATAATAAAAACTAAACAAGTTTGTGACTTAAGCTGAATTGTTTATTGTACTTATACTCAGCCAACTGGGTATTGAGGATACATTTAGAGCTACATGGAGTAGCTTTAAAGCGAAGGGCAAGAACATGAATCTCCCCCTATCGCCGCAGACTTCAACGTGCCCTCTAAGTGGAATTCTTAACTATGGGACCCCTTCACAGCGAGGAGTTTCTGTTTACATAAAAGAGCCGGCCAAGGTCTGGGACATTGCACTCGGGACTGGGGCATCCCAGTTCTCTGTCTAAATGGAATGGAGAAAACATGGACGTTAATGTAAAAGCATAAAACAAGAAACATGTGTTTTCTTCCCGAGATGAAAGTTTCCAGGCTGGTTTGTTTTAAGTGAATTGAGAGCTATTTAAATGTTGGAAACATGCTGGACGTGATGTTTCAGATTTTTTTTTTTTTTTTCTCCCATGCAGTAGATTTGTCTTAATTCCCTACTCGGAAGCAGTTATACGGTTGTTATAACTGTATTCAATCAATTCATTTTTTTGCTTTTAATTAAGAAGGTGCTCTTAATTTATTTATTGCACGGCTGCAGTAAGTAAGTAAGGACACTTATTAGATATGTAACCTGTAAAATATGTGGTGTTATATATTAAAATAAATATTAAAAACAAACTACGTAAAATATGTACATGATATTGCAATTGCCACTAGGGATATAATTAATGGCCTTGTTGTAAAAAATAATGCAAATGGGATTTTGCAGAAATATGCTGTAATAAACTATAAACATCATTGGAATCTTAGATGATGTGCAGGCTATTAAGAAAATATTCTTAAGCTTCCATTTCTTCACACTAAAAAACATCACTGAAGAATCATAATAGACACAGAAATGACAATCATAAAGAGCAGTAATGATAAACTTTCACATTCAATTTGTCTTAATACATGTTTCACAGCTATTTGAGAAATGACTTTCAGACAGTCATTCACATAACAGTGTGTCCGTACAGTATTAAATGGGGTTTAAGGCTCATTTCAAATTAAAGTAGATTAGTGGTCAAATGCATATGAGGGGATTTGTTTAATACATGTAATAGCGAAGCTGATGGATATCACCATGATACCCGTACAGTATTGAACTGTTATTGAAAAAAGGATTTAAAGAGTCCATGTCCAGGAAAAAAAAAAATGGTAGAAGTACAGTTGACTTTCTATTTCTAAAAGGCTTTTAAAAAATGGCTTTGAAATGCATTGACTGGTCCTGGCTGAATAGTGCTGACCTTAGTTGTCCTTCTGCAAAAATGGCAGGGAGTTATTTGCTCAAAGGACAAAGAGAATAACTATGATTAGGAGGGATATGCTTAAAATCTGAGAGTTGGCATATAAGCTTGAAGTTTAATCCTTTTTTGAACCGGTTGGTAAACACATCTTTAAAGCGCATAATTCTATATTGATGACTACATATTTTTATACAGTAAAAATTATTTTACACATACATGTTTTAAATATGATAACCGGTGAGCTACAGGCTAAATGCAAATGTTATGCAAATGAATCACTTCATAGTAGCATTAATTGATGCTATTTTCTGTACCTTTTGCTTAATGTCATATAGTGATGTCTACTGTTACTTAATGACTTTCCCTCTCTAGACAGCTAGTCGTCTCTTCATATAAAGCTGCGAGCGCACATACTCAAGAGTCCATAAAGCCACCGGAGTCCAATGTTGGCCTGACCTGTCCACATTTTCCCCAGCCTGTCTCTGTGCTCCCAACATCCCTCTAAGTAGTGCTTTACACTCGGGCACCCTCTGAGGCTACGGGGGCCTCTTTAATAGAGATGGATGTGCTGGTGCTCTACTGCCCTCCAATGGCAGATGCCACACACACTCAGTGGTGCTCCACTCCACTCTACCTTCTGGTGCTGGGCAGTTATCGCTCAGCACTGAGAGGACAGACTGGAGATCAGGAGACCAACCAAACCGGGGCCAAAGGAGAAAGGCCTCCACACAGGAAAACTAGTTCAACAGATGATGCCGCGCAGGATAGGCATGTAGTGGAAGGCTGTGAACAGGTGTAAAGAAGCATGCTTGCATGATGGATGCTGAGGTGTGCTACCATTCCCTCCTGCATTCAGAACTGCTGATGGTTACGGTTACCGTATGCCTTAATAATTTTTATTCTATTACTTTCATACTCATATGCAAGAAAGCACACAAAAATAGCACACACACAAGCAAGCACACAGAGCCACATATAGTTCATAGAGATAAATGTAGACAGTGTGCTGAGGCCCAGATGGCTCAGTCACAATGGCAGTGCAGGGCAGCCTTTGATGGGTGTGAGTGATTGATTTCAGGCTTGACTGGCTCTGATAGAGTCACCTCAGGAGGCGCCTGGCAACCACAGGCCCACGCCAGAGCCTTTCGGCAAGAAACAAGATGGAGCTGAAATTTGCAGGATGCCCAGCAGCTTCATTCACGTCCCCATAGAAGTCCAATACATTCTGGGTACTTATAACCACTGGAATTGGATGGATTTTGTCACTGGCTTCAACTTTCAATG
Organism: Hollardia meadi; assembly: GCA_037974645.1. Lineage (NCBI taxonomy): Eukaryota > Metazoa > Chordata > Actinopteri > Tetraodontiformes > Triacanthodidae > Hollardia > Hollardia meadi. Next base: position 5,547,081 of record JBBPCS010000002.1, read on the forward strand.
GCAAAGCGGTTTACAGTAGAGTAATGGATCATTCCGTGTGTCACAGCTTGTTACTCTCAACACAAAACATGCCTATTTTCATTTGCGAACTTTCCCTCCCCCTTTATTCTTTCTAGAGCATAAATGCAACTGTGAAATCATGATTAACTCTAAAATCCACAAATAAAGGACAATTTGAGAGTTATGAAGTCCTCACAAAAACACTTTCAATTTATTTTATATCCATATGGCTTTTCCTTTGTTACTTTACGCTCTGTTGAAACGCTGTAATTTGCCCTGCATGAAGATATTGAGCGATAGCTGTAATGGAATATGACTGTCATCTTGGGGTGACATTTTCAGCACTGCCGCTGTGCTGCAACCGACTCCACTGAGCTCACTGGGCAGGAGGGCACCGTGATCAGGAGGACATATTTGCCCCGGAGTCATCTTAGTTACCCTCTACACCATGACATGATTTGACAATCAATTAACCGTCCCCTCGCTAAACTAAGACTTCTCGAATCCAAATCTCTCGAAAAGGAGTCAATGTCAACATCTGGCTAATCTTTGCTGTCAGACATGTCAGGGTGAAGAATGATGTTTTTATTTAAAAAATATAATATAATGCAGATATGAACTGTTCCTAAAAACAACACTATTGGTTTTCAACTGGCATATTAGCTGCCGATTGCTTCAAGGTTCTGTTTTGACATTAATTTCCTTGAGTCTAAAAACTTTTATTTGCCAATAAAAATATAAAGACATGTGACTCCAGGTTTTTATTTTATTTTCTACAGTATGGATATATTTAAACAGAAATGTTTTGATGAGAATGAATGAGACTGTGTGTGTGTGTGTGTGTGTGTTGGGGGGGGGGGGGGGGGGGGGTCACGACAAAGGTTTCTTGT
>JBBPCS010000002.1:5548070-5559025 GCA_037974645.1 Hollardia meadi
CCCCCCCCCCCCCCCCCCCCCCCCCCCCCCCCCCCCCCCCCCCCCCCCCCCCCCCCCCCCCCCCCCCCCCCACGTCAAAGGTTTCTGAGAGGAATGTGCACTAAAAAGTGAAAATGGCCACTAAAAGTGAAAAATCTGTTTAAATTTGCAATTATGTTTGTGTTTCTAATCACACCGCCTAATTGCTTTAACTAAGTAAATCACACTCTGATTCACCATGGCAATAGCATTACCATGGTAATAATTACTACTGTGATGACATTGACATCAGGCAGGTACACTTTGCCTCATTTGAATAATTAACATCTTAAGAGCCACTGCTCTTTCTCCTTCTCCCTTTTTTTCCCCCCGATCGTCCTCCATTTTTACTACTAATTGTGAGTTTATTAAGGTAGCGATTGATGAGCCCTATGCATAATTTAACAATTAGTTGTCCTCAAATAACACGTGTCACATTTATTTAAGATTAAAGTTTAATGCGTCTTGTTGCTTATGACTCGGAAATTAATTTGTCTCTGAATGTCCCCCAGCTATTGTAGAGGAGCTGCGAATAAATCATAGTTGGTTTATGGTGAAATGTGAAAGAGAAAGAAATTGCGCACCATCACCGAAATTCACATATAGTAGTTAAATTTAGAAATTTAAAGACATGGATGTGATGATGATGAAGCCTTTCCTTTAATAAAAGAGACACAGTGAGGTCTGTGGACAGAAGACCAAAATTTATTTACATTTGAAGGAAATAAGGTGCACAGCCTATTTGTTACAATAAAATCAATCATTTAATGAGCTGTACTATAAACTGTTATTGTAAAATAACGTTTTGAGGAATACTTTACAAAAGCAAATAAAAAAAAACCATATCTAGACATTATATGTAAGAAAAGAGGAGTATCAGTGCCACTGATGCAGCCCTGGCTACAAACAGACATATATCTAACTGGAGACAGAGGGGCGGGCAGAGAGGTGAGAGAGAGGGCAGGGCAGCTCTGCCCGCCTGGGGAGTTTGGCATGTGCCCTCCCTGGGCCTCCTGCAGACCTGGGGTCAAAGTAAATAAAGGGGCGATGTGGACCGCCTCCAGCAACCTCTCACCAACCCCTTTTTCCGCCCTTCATCCCACAGCCCAGTAACAGGAATCGGACTCTTTATCCACTGGCCACGCCCTCCTGTAGCCATCCATACCTCCACTGCCACATGCCGTCTTTTCTACATTCTCCAGTTCCATGTCCAGACATGAGGCCAAGGCCCCTTCTCCACAGTTTGTAACAGTCTGACAGTGAAACACAGTCGGGTAGCTACAGTAGATGGGCTCTGGTAGTGGTGCAAACAGCGTTTCTCCATATGCGTAGAATATTCTCAAACGAAAACACACTACTCTAAACCTGCACATACACACAAAATCGACATACACCGCAAGTGTAGCCACAAGTGCAGACACATGTATTTACACTCTGGATTATCTGAAATTAAGTTTTTCAAGTGTGGCTGACTACTCCATCTTTAGCACACATGAAGGCATGCATATACAAAAACAAATGCGTGCACAGATACACACAAACTCTCACATGGGTTGGGGAAAAAGTATAGAAACTGATTCTGAATTGAGGCGTTGGTTGACAAAAAGTTCCCATTCCCCCATAGATTTAGAGAGTGGAAAAATGCTTGACACGTAATAAAAACAATAGGTAGTTGTAGAGCTTGCTGAGCTCGTAGCGGGATACACAGTGAGCACCCTGTGAGCAGGGTGTAAGAGATCTTAGCAGCTTCATAACATCATGTTAAATGTCTATTAGTCTGGGGTTGTTGCAGAGGTTAACACTCTCACACATTGTTCCCGAGTTCAATGTAGCACTACATATAATATAATGCACCAACCCTCCATCCGTGTTACATGTTTTGTCACCCTCCCTCAAATGCCACTTCACCGGAATTCATCTCCTAACTCTCAACTTAAATTATTCAACCCCTTTTAACAAGATACCAGCCATGTCTGACAAAAGGACAATATGCTAACATCCTCTCCAAGTTAATGTCAGGGCGCCACAGACACATGGAGACCTCCTCCTCCTTCTCCACCTTTTCCATCCCTCCATCTCCCCATCCCTCCTGCTGGAGGAATTCCCAACCCTCTCTGCAGGTAGCCAGCCTGCCAAGACCAGCAGAACATGTGTTTTCCTCCCCTGGTCGGGTCAAAATGAGGTCGTTCATTCATTCCCAGTGATATAGCGGCCCCGGCTCTCCCGCTTGCATGCTTATCATGTGCCGCGCCCTCGCAACAGATGATGAATTCCACTCAGCCGATAGATAGATAAAGGAAGAGGGAATATGGAGGGGGTAAGAGAAAGATGGAGAGACACCCCCCTCCGATGTCTCCAGACACATCTCGTCCCAGCCAGTTTGCAACTCAATCAGTGACATGTGCAATTTTAAGAGGGGAATTGTATGTTATGCCACTCTTGCTCTTCAGATGTTCGAGCCGGGGATGGTTTTGAACTCTGACCGCAAAGTTATGAATTTTGTTTCAGGACTCAGAGGAACTTAAGGGAAACATTTTCGGAACAATGTACACAGGATATTCATGTTTCAAAGCAAGTTCAGATTTCAATAACATTGGGAAGTTTGGCTTTTAACCATGCTGTTTCCACAAGATCGTTCATGCTTTAAAACATTCATAATATTGATGCAAGACGTTGAGACTACCCAAACCCAATATTGTTACACTGCTGATCATAAGATTCTTATTAGCTCATTTACTCAGAAAGAGATTATATTTGTGGATGATTTCTGTGCGACTTCATTTTGTCCAAAATACACACAGAACAGGAGAACTAGAGGCTTTCAAATTGTACGCTCTTATTATTGATCAGATTGGCTTTGCTGCGCACGACAGCCTCACCACATCCCCAAGGCCTGTGATCATGCCAGAGGCAGACGCTCAGGGGGTATAATACTTGCCAGCACGACTAAAGATGCTGGAAGGTATTTTGTACGTGGTCAAAGTGGATCGCAAGGGAAAGGGGAAAGGTATTGTAATTTTTCTTTTGGTTAAGGGTAGGGTAGTTGCAAATTTTCTTTTTGGGAGAGCAGGGAAGGTTCTTTTTTTTCTAAATGTAAATTTTCTGTCAGCATACTTTTGCAATATAGTTAATAGTAGAGATGGGACCGATCCGATCCAGTATCAGTATCGGGCTCCAATCTAGACATAAATCGGTCATCGGATATCGGACAGATGTCATCGATCTACATACCAATCCAGATTCTATAGTCTGATTTTTTATAGCCATCTATAGCTTACACTAGTGGAGCTGGTAGCTGAGGATGCTATCGCTACATTGTAGGGCCCGACGGTGCTTGGCCGACCCGTGGCAAGTAAAATCTGTGCTCTGACAAGTAAAATGCCTCATGAAGTTATCCGACCAGGCAAGTGAAAAATAAATGATATGTTTATTGTAATGTTATCTGAAATATACTGCGTACTGTGTCGCTGAAGCTTACCACCAGTCGTTGAACAGGACTGAGGAGAAAAATCTGACATACTGGACACTATAGAGGTTGACACTGGGGTCAACAACATTGTTTACAACATTACATGACTCACGTTAAATATCTCTGGAACACTGCATGTGAGAGACTTAGTTTTTGTTTTAGCCCAGAAGACAATCCTTGTGTCGTATCCCTTTGGGAAGCTTTTTAATCCAGCCTTGAACTGCAGTGTCTTTTTGGAGACTTTACAAAATAAATCCATACTGATATATCTGATGAGTCCGATGATAAACCAACACCGAATGTCTTCTGTGATTATTTATTCTGTGACATCAACTTTTTCTCCCAGTAACATTCAAACAAGGACTTAAACGTCACAGCCCCACAGCACCCCACAACTGTCGGAGGACACGATCATACCAAGTCCAGGGCACCCTCGCATGCAACATCTTTGATGAAGGCTTGAACAACATGGTCACTGTCATTACAGACTATATTCATTTCTGCATTAATACCATGATAACAGTCAAAACAAAGAAATATTCCAAATAAAAAACAAAATGATAATCAATAAGAAGAAGAAGAAAGAAAGAAAAAATAGCTCTGGTATCTCTTCAATATCGGAACTGAAAAAAGTGGATTGGTGCATCTCTAGTGAATAGTGAGAGAAATTACCTACTTGACTGAACCCTCTTAATCCTATATAGATGAATAGGGGTTCCACTCTATGCTACGTAAATAACTACATCGTAAAGACAACGTCCACTTGCGCCATGGTTCATAAATGTGCACTTTGTCAAATGCAGAAAACAACAGTTCTGTCCCGGTATCAGGGTTTTCATTATTTGTATACTGGTGGTGCACAAAGGATGTTCCATTAAGATATATTAAGGTTTAAGTTAGGGAACACAATAACACTAACTGTCCTAGTTTAATACTGTTATATTACTTTGACATGTTGTGGAAAGAGTTTTTTTTCTAACCCAAGGGTTGAAAGAAGATGTTAATAACCCTGGGGAGTGCCCCACTCACAAAACAGGATTACAAAGTAATCTGGATAATTTGGGTAAATAAATCCAGAGCCCACTTATACCTGGGCTGAAGTCAGTTACTTTACTTTCTCTTCTGCTCTAGAGAAAAATCATCTTAAAGACATGCAAGCCCCCACATCGCTCCCTTATCTTACTAAACGACAGCTGCAGACAAGCTGGGGAGGCTGTAAACCACTAAGGGGATATAAAATAAATAAACAACAATAATAACACTTAGGTATCACAGCCTGTACTTAATGTTTATCAGGTGTTGTGGCGGCCATGACACCGTGCAGCGTAAGATTCTCTACAGGAGGCATCCTCTTGGCCTCGTTGGCAGCATGTGGGCACCGACAGGAGCTGAGAAGGCGAGACAAGAGATTAAGAAGGCAAGAAGCTTTGTCTGTACACCCTCCCTGCCTCAAACACAACAACCTCCCTATACCCACCCCCCCCCAAACCGTGCAACACACACACAGACTCTGCTCCCATTTTTTCTTATTACCGTAAGCAGGAAGGGGAAAAAGGGACAATATAGTGGTTACTAATGGACTAAAAATGCCCCCAACTCCCTACCATTTCACTGCCCAACAGCCAGAAAAACACTCACCAAATCTGTTCTCAGTCTCACCATTGAGGACTACATTTACTCAATCATACGGTGCCCTATAAGGAGTGGATTTCGGGACATCTTGTGAGACTGGGTGAAATGTGAGTTAATGGGAAGAGAGTCAGTGGTTGAGCGAAGAAGCCAGGCAGAGTAGGTAGTTAAAGAGCAGAACAGTGCCTTAGGGGTACTCAGTGCATCCGGACTCACACTGGGAAAAGTGTATTTATCAACTTAATAGCAGGTGTCTGATTGAACATGACTATGATTACAGTAAGTTGTTCCTTCTTTTGGCTCTCCTCCTCCTCCTCCTCCTCCTCCTCCTCATCATCATCACACTCCCCACTTCCTCCTGTTTTCCACCTTGCCATACTCTACCTTCTTTTCAAAGCTGCAGGAAGGTGGTATGGTGGGTATTATCATTGTCAACACTCAGTGATTTAATTATTTTTTACACTATAATATATTAAAGACAGTTTTAAGACGCATGTCACCCTGTGTGTGTGTGTGTGTGTGTGTGTGTGTGTGTGTGTGTAGCAAATTGCTGCTGCTTAATTATCTTTCACTATTTGCTTCATTGCAAAGTGCAATATGAGTAGACAGACAGGTCATGTAACAATAATCTGGAAAAATCAGAGGCAAAGATGGTATTCTGAGAAAGAGACATGTGAATAAACAAGAAGAGGACTTGAGGAAGAGGGGGTTTGGGGGGGGGCGGGAACCATTTAGCTGATAAGGCAGGGAAGGCCCTTCAGGTGTCTCCTGCTCCACTGCTGTGTAAATGAGCTCCAATTAAACAGGCGGCCCCTGGCTCAGGGTCTCCCTACAGCCCTCCCCAGCCTCCTCCATCCCCTAAGCCTCCCACAGCCCCACGCTGCTTGCCGTAAGGCCCAACCCACCCCATGGCTCCTGCAGCTGCTCGCTCACTCCCACTCTCTGTTTTTCACTCACACTGCGTGACCCAAAGGCCTGCTTAACTTGTGTGTGTGCGCACAGTTGTCTGTTGGTGTGTGTGCTTTTCAGTGTATGTCTGTGTGTTTGTTAGCCCTGCAGCATTTAAGCTTATTGTCAACTCTCAATAAGTGACAGCATGGTGAAAATGCTGCATCCCAGTGTCTGGTTGATTTGTGTGTATTGCAGTAATTGCTCTAAAACTGGAAACTTATTCTCACTGTTAAAAATTCAAACACGGAATGAAAACCAAATTAAGTTTCACTCTTACTAATCCTAACTTTTCTTTCCTAGACCTTATAACCTGTATGTTCCCAACTGATGGAAGCGTCTTGGAACACTGACCAAACACAACATTAACAGTTTGCAAACATCGTCTGATTCCTCAGAAGGCCTTTGCCATGCAGCAACGGGGGTCTGAGAACAGCGGGTGATTTGGCCAATTAGATGAGGCGGTGATTTAGGTGGCCAGATTGGGAGTGTCACTGTTGGCTGCGGGCCAGGACACTGGGGTTGCCACCCCTGAACCTCGAAAAGGGGCATGCCACGAGTTCCTAAATGACCACAGAGAGGGACGAGGAGGGAATGGACATTTGATGACTAGAACTGCATTCATTTTTTACGAAATATTAGCTTTTTGGTCACAAAGAACTGCCTACATGGGCTTCAATTGAAGATTTTTTTTTTTTTTTTACATTTTGTTGATTATTAGATAATGATAATGATGATAATATAAAAATAATGACAAATGTTCTAACACAATTTCCCAGAGCCTATAGGGTCACATCTTCAAATTACTTATTTTGTCCAAAACTCAAAGATTTTGTATTTATAATTATATTAAGCAGAGAAAAGTTGCACATTCTTACACTTCACAGGCTGGAACCAACTGCAAATTCTGTTTGATAAATGACTTAAATAATTAACTGATTATCAAAACTGCTATAGTGCTAAATGTCCTGGCCAACATACCAACTTACAACAACAATAAAAGAACAGTAAATTCTCACAACCTTTCTTATCTTATCGTGGTGATGAAAATTCAAATCAGATTTTCGTCTGAAAAGTGTTTATAACAGATGCGTCGAAGCTATAAGTCAGACTCAGGCTTGTGTGTTACAGGTCCCTACCTCCCACTGTACGAGGAAAGCACAATTACCTGTTCTTGTCGAGCTGTACAGGCTCTGTCAGCAGCACTTGCTGCATAATGCATACCTGACATTCTGCTAACATTACCTGCCACATGTAACCAGTCACACTGTAAAAGGTGTTTGTCTGCTCCCCCACCACTCCAAATGCTAGATATTTAAAATTAATGGCTGTGATTAAGATACTTTAAAACTGGCAAATGGTATATTTAAATATTAAGTCACATGTAATTAAGCAGGGAGAAATATTCATTCCCGTTGTTAGGGCAATTATAACAATTTCCATCAAGGGATTTCTCAGCTTGACTTTTGTTCTGAGCAATAGTGATTAACATTATGGTTAATTGAAGTCATTTCCTAGACTTGGGGTATTTCTTATTGCCTGGTCTTAGAAAAAAGGAAGCCGGACAGAGCGGACACAGCACGCTTGGTGTAGAGTCTTAAGGACATGATTTTCTCCTCTTTGGTTCCTTCCTGTGAGCATATTTAACTGTGCATTGGGTGGTCGTCCCCAGGTGGTTGAAGAGGTTGGTCTCCCCTGTGGGAGCGGTGAATCAGTGGACAGTCGGAAACGAGGGCCCAGTGGGGAAACACACCTCAGGTTTGCGGCCATTTTCATACATCACTCTGGGGGAAAAAGTGGGATTTGATGGTGTCATGTCCACCCTGTCCGGTGATAATAGGCTTGTCATAACACACCGTGTAATGTTTTTCTCCTCGTGAAACAATCCCATTAAAGCTAGAATTAATTAAGCAATTAACTGAGTGGTAATCATAGGATAATGGTTCTAATAATAAAAGGACCCCTTACAGTCAAAAAATGTGTTTTGCTTATTGTCATTTGGATGTTTGACCTTCACTCTGCAGTTTGTTTTCTGATTAATCTTCTGAAGGGGGAAAGTTTCTCACTTTTAATCTGAGTTTAAGACACACGGCGCTGTACATTTCTGTAAACCTTTGATTTCCATTTGTTGAAACTTTGTCTTCTTACGTCTCAATTTCAATGCTGTAACAATGCTGTGCTTAAGGTCTGGTTAGCTACAAATCCCATTTGGTCAGGGTTAGGAAAATATTATATTTTGGCTTATCCAACGTGTCCTTAAAAACAGCTGGTTTACAGCTGGAAAATGTCCTGGTGTCTCATTAAAAATTTCCCAGTTTTGTTTGTACAAAGACAGATGCAAAATGTGAGTTGAAGTAGTCTCGAACAGTGGTCTCTCACTTGGCAGCCACCACCGTCCCATCCCCCTCCTCCTGATGAATAAGTCAGCTCATATACATCTAATCTGAACATAATATGATTCATATTGGAGAAATGTTAAAATGATGCATATGAAACGCAGGTGTTGGGCAGGAGCGGCGTTTCTTGTTGTACTGCTAGCTTAACCACATTTCTCAGCGTAGCTTTTCTGAATCAAATTGCTTTTCAGTAGCTTAGCTCTACACAAGCTATATTTTTCCAGAGCATCTCTGACGCTCAAGCACAGCGGAGCTTTCTGCAGCGGTCAGAAACAAAACTGCTCAGGAGGTGAGTGACAGGAGCATGATTTAGTGACATCGCAAGTCGTTTGGAAGCCAATCGTGGTCCAATGTACAACTAACATGAGTGTAGAAATGCTGAGAATAGACTTTAGAGTAAAGTAGGAGACATGTCTAAAGGTTCAACTTTGAAATAGGCAATGTTTTCATTTTTCAATGAAGGAGAATTAGTAGATTTTTTCAAAAATGAATTAAACTTTTTTTGCAGAAAAAAAACATATCAGACAAATTGTTGACAAATGTCATTCCAAGCAGAGTAATTTTCATATGCCCTTAAAAAGATTTCCAGAGCGGGTCTTTAATATGAGCAGGATCCCATCAGCTCACAAAGTTCCCACATCGTCATACGTTGACAAGAAAATCACACTTTCGTACTTCACAAGAAGTTTGCCCACAGCCTCATGTGGTATTTACAACTGCCAGTGCTGAGATGAGGTTTTAATGGTGATGTGCTCGAGTGAATCATAGAATGTGAAGCAAAAGTAACTACGGCTGACATTGTCAGTCAAACTGACAAACTGTTAGATTGATTTTCTTTTCTGTTTATGTGACACGATCTCCTTTATCGTTTGTCATTTTCCAAAATTGACATTTCATTACTCTAAATCTGTTTACGCGATGATGCGCCCTCATGTCAGTTAATTGCTCTTTTACATAAAGCGTGCAGTCAAACGGTGGCCCCTCTGTTAAGATGCTCAAATCAAGACATAATTGTCCTCCATCATTCACGTCAGAGAGTACAGCTCCATTTCTAAATCTTAGTGTAAGCAATACGCCTGCATACTGTCATGAGTGACACGGGCCTCTTCACTGCCGCGCCATGACCCGTTTTAAAGATCAACGCCAGCCCATGAGCATGCACCCAGCAGTTGTCCTCCCTCTGAATGTTATTACAGAGGGAAGCAAGGTCAGATTGCAGAGATGATGATACAAGGGAAGCACTTTTGAAATAAGAAAGTCCTCTTCTTTTTTTTTTTTGCTGCTGCGTCGCATATTGACCTTGGCATTTCTGACAATAGCATCCATCACACACATGAAACCTTTCCAACAGGCAACACTGGTCTGCTGAGCAGCCAAGTGAATCAGATTAAGGAATAACACCAGTAGATGGATGCCTGACGTCAAAGCGGCAGAGGGATCAACCTCCCTGTTCCTCATGCATTCCACTTCCTCAGCACGCCCCCTGCGCTGCCTGGCTGGGTTATGTTTCTCTGATTTTGACACCGATGATTAACGGCCACGGGATTACTGTGTTTTTGATCGATGCTACGGCATTATGGAATCAATCAATTTAGTGGAGCATTGAAAGGTTGTCGATTGAATCATCTGCCCACGACGGTCTATCAGTTTAGAAAAAGTTAAAGTTCTGTGAGAGCTAAGTCTGTCACTCATGCATAATTTAACCACTCCCTCCATACTTTGTTTTTATTAAACATTATTTTTTATCACAACTAATTACAGTTAACTATAATATGAAAAGCCAGCTTTGTAATAAAGTGAAACTCGGTACCTTTACAGCCTCTCCAGCTATAATCACTAGAGGACTTCCTTTATTGGACTAATGAAATACCCATTCACTGCACAATCCTTGTTTTCAAATATCTTTTATGCCTGGTTTTAATTTATCTGAACCACTAAAGGTGGTATTATTATATTAAATAAATACAGGCATCCCAATGTAAGACTACAGGCTTTAGGTCATTTTGCTCAGGGTTTGAAACAGATAGAATTTGATCTCAGTAGTGTGCTAGTTGAGACATTAACCTGCAGCACCTGTGTAAGAGCAATGACGACAGTAGACTTGCTTACTTTAATGTTTTATTTGAATTAATTAATTGATTTTATTGGATTTTATTTGACTAGATTGTTGTTCTTAGCAATAGAGGCAGGATTCCCTCATCTTCAGAGTGAAATGAAGACTACAACACTGCCAAAGCTTTGTACAGGGTGCCAACATGGAAAAAGCCATTAACACAGTGAACAGTGTGTGCGTGTGTGAGTGTGTGTGTGTGTGTGTTTTCGGAGAAGGGCTGCTGCACTGGACTACTCAGCTGGGAGCATCCAGTCAGTGACCCCTGTCTTCCCAACTGTGTGGAGAGAACTCTTCAATGTGCGTGCATGATGGTGTGTGTGTGTGTGTGTGTGTGTGTGTGTGTGTGTGTGTGTGTGTGTGTGTGTGTGTGTGTGTGTGTGTG